>OY776120.1:93751446-93941325 GCA_963675135.1 Galeopsis tetrahit
TTTACTGATGAACTCATGGATGACACATCCGTTAGGGAAGATCACACACTTCATCTAAAGATTAAAACAGTTTTATTAGAAGTCTTAACTAGTAAGCTCGTGAATGTTGCACCCGTTAGGGGAAGACTCCCAAGGTCCCACGAGCAACATACACCTTACTTAAAGACCAATTGTGGAGGCCTATAAATTAATTAAAATTTAATTATCTCACTTAGTCATTTTAACATGAAGATTATTCATTGGCATAGCAAATTAACAAAAATTAATACATGCATGCCATAACAATACAAGATGCGATAAACATAGGCAAAAATAAATAAATGCAGATCTATCGCAACCCCTTGAAAACTTATCAAAAACAGCCTATTATAAGCTATTACAATGATAAAAACAGTGGCGCGGACGGATGCCTCGCATCGGCCTCTCACGCAATGGAAAAACCTCGAATTCTCATCCACCGACAAAAACTGGCAGAAAACTTCATCAAGGCTTTTGAATTAGGCCTCGCTACTCGTCGTCACGGCATAGCCGTGACTCCTGTAGATCTCGTCGAGACGTTTCCGAAAAGGTCTTGTGGGCTGAAAACAGACACCCGAGTCAAAAGTTATGGCCAAAACAGTTTTCACCGTCCAAGGCCATAACCCGAAAAACTCAGATTACTGTTTTCAGATCTTCCATCGACACCGCCCGTTCTCACGATCAAAAAATTACAATATAAACGAGCAAAACCCTACTACAGTGATCTATGAAAAAGTCCTATACTACCCACACTTATTATCTGGTGGGAAAAACGATTACATAACACTAGGGTTGCGATAGAAGAAAAAATAAATTAACCAACAGAAACGCATACATACGTGAAACAAAATAAACTGAATCATACAATCATACGTTTCAGGCAGAGCCAACAATCCACGAATCCAGGCTCTGATACCAATTGCTGGAACACGCCGGCGAAGGCGGTCCGTCACCAGGATCGTTGTCGGATGCCAAACGTATAAACAAATAAATAAAACCTAAACATGCTTCTAAAACATAGTTTAGATCTGTTACCCTTGAAGATCGAGGCGTTGATTCCAATCTGCAGATCTTCTAGTCTGTCTCCCAACTTCGCTCGAACACCGGGTGGACGGCGTGCTATCAAACGTGGAGAAGGTGCCTCAATTTCGTCTCCTTGAAACCCTAGCCGTTTTCTCTATTTCGTGTGTGCTAGGGTTTCAAAACTATTTTGAGGCTCCTATTTATAATCTCCATAAGTTCATGGGCCAGACTAGGGATCCATTAGAAGGTATAGGGTTTGGGCTTCTTACAGGCCCAACTACTCTTATGTTCAGCCCAGAACATATAATTTGGCCCGAGAACATTAATTCATTCCACTAGTGAATTAATGTTGCACTCCCGTCCTATCCCGAACTGAATCAGGGCTTCTATTAGACATTATAATTCCCCGTGTTTAAGATATCGCACGTCCATTAATTATTAAAGCTTCTGACTTCTTTAAATAATTAATTTCTATAATTCCTTGAGTAGTACCACTCAACCTTGTTGTCGTACGGATTAAATCCACCTGCAGGGTTTAATACGACAATCCTTTATGAGTTTCCTCAAGGGGACATCATCAGCCTGGATGTACAGGACACGGTGCCCTAATGCCAATAAGTAGACATCATGCGAGCGATGCCACTACCCAAAATACGGAGCGTGAAGAATCTACCAAGATTCTCACCTATGATACATCAAAGTAGTGAACAAGCACCCCACACATCTAAATATCACACTTAGGGTTAAGAATCATAAAAGTCACCAAGACCTCTAGTTCTTCATAACCGTCAGAACAGAAGAACATGTCTTATCTGTGATCCATTCAATACGCCTCAGCGCACTAGTATAAACTAATGGCTAAGACAAACCACTAACAAGTTTATACTACAACTTAAACCAATAGTTTTGTCCATAACTATCTCAGTTGTGAATATTGTTTATATCTTACAAGGGACTGACAATGTGATCTTCTGTGTGACTACAAACCCACCACATCGTCTACAATGCAAGATAAGCAGACATACAAGTAATCACAAAGAATGCAAAAATGTGAAAAACCATTTATTTCAGATAAAAGGAAATCGAATATACGTCACAAAAGTCCACTAAAAGTTTGCTTTACAGTATACACCAACAACAATATCTAAAATATTATATTTAATGTTATTATTTTTATGGTACATACATACACACAAGTCAACTCACTTATTTATTTTTTTATAAAATTATATTTCAAAATTCTATTTATTATAATATTTTTTAGAAAGGGGTTGAACAGTAAGTGTGAAAGTTAAGGTAGGACATTCACATTTAACAAATTGTCAAAGTCTTATGTGCACTCAAGTACACGGTGTACTTGAGTGGACCTTAACTAGTCAACTATTGACCGGTCAACGGTCAAACTTTGACTTTTTTTGTTTATATATTTTTTTGAAAAAGTGTATGTTAGTATATTGAAAAGTGGATCTTTGTTTTTTTGATTAAAAGTGTATGTTACTATATTCAAAAGCGCAACATTGCTTTTAATGAAAAATGTATTTTATTATAACAGAAAAATATATGTTATATTAATGAAAAATGTATGTTATTATAACTGAAAAATGTATGATATTATAACTGAAAAGTGTATGATATATTAATGAAAAGTTTAAGTTATATATTAATGAAAAGTGTATGTTATTATAATTGAAGTGTATGTTATTATAACTGAAAATTGTATGTTATTATAACTGAAAAGTGTATGTTAATATAGCTGAAAATAACATTGAAAAATGTAATTTTCTTGGGAAAAAATAAAAATTCGACAAAAAAGTAAAAGTTTGACTGTTGACCGGTCAACAGTTGACGAACTCAAGTACATCGTGTACTTGAGTGCACAAGAGACTCACCCTAACAAATTAACTAAAAACTCAAAATAAATGTGAAAATAATTATCTGTTCTTAAATACATGAATACTTGTCTCATTCAACTCTTCAACCTGAAAAGACTGAAATTGTAAATCGTTGGGGTGAGCATGCAAGCACGAGTCATTGGGATTCAATTATTTAATGTTAAAAATAAATAGTCAACTAAGTAATTATAACTTAAATAACATTTACACATACTTTGCCATTGTAACCTAGTCAAGGTGAAAAAACTTTTGATTTTGCCTCAGAATTACAATGTGTAATTAATGAACAAAATCCAAATTTTTGAGTCGTCGAAAAATGAGCTGAAAACGATCCGATCGTCATAGGTAGTGACTATCTGGCGCTCCAACCCCAAGAAACTAATTGTGGGCGTGCATGCAAGGAGGCCATCTATAACTAATTCTACTTTTTTTGATAAATAGATACACTCTTAGGGCATGTTTGTTTTGAGATGGGAAATCCGGAATTGGGATTTCGAAACTCCACCCCCGTTATAGTTTGGGATTTTGATTCAAGATTTCAAAATCCTACCCTATAAACCCTATAAAAGTCAACCCTATAAATACCTACAAATCCTATAACCCTATTTTATAAAGTTAAATCCTACCCTACATAAATTCCAAAACAAACACAAAACATAAAAAGTATTAGAATTTTAAAATCCACTAGATTTTGAAATCCGAATTTCAAAATCCTCAAAATCCCAAAACAAACATGCCCTTAAAGACCAAGTTTTTTTTTAACGCATGACCCGTTTATAAACATAGTATTCTTAATCGAAATGGAGATAAAATTCTTAGAAAATTAGAATATATAAAAAAAAAAAAAAGTGTGAATCCACGTAGAATATTAAGAGGAAGGTTCTAGAATACAAACTTCTTTTCTATATATTCACGTAGAAATATTGTGTTATTTTTTTTTGTTGACCCGATCTTTCCTAATCTGTTACTCCATTTCCTTAATTGACAAGATTTTTCATAATTGACCTGATCTTTCCTAATTTAATTTAAAGAGTAGATTGAAAAGATCATAAAATGGAAATTTAAAGAAAGTATGGCTTCCTCCTCCTCCTCCCTATTTCCGCCGTCAATAATGTTTTCCTCTTCCCTATTTCCTCCGCCGCCGCCGGCAATAAGAATACCAATGCTTTCCTCCTCATTATCTTCTTCAATTGTGTTTCGATCTTCCATTCGAAATTGTAATCTCTTGGACAATCCCACGACGGTTTCCGATGATCGATCAGCACCTTGGCTAATGCTGCCACCAAACCCGGTTGGTGGTGACATGATATACAACTTCTACAACCTTGCAAAGAAGAAAGTTATTGATTTTAAGGCCAACGAAAAAGCAGAGGAGTGGGGTGAAACAGAGGTTGTGGGATCGTCACATGGATATCTTGCTTTGTTCCACAAGCGTACTCACCATTTGTTTCTGTATAATCCTATCTCCGGCCACCGCATTGCCCTCCCCTCCGTCCACACTCTATCCCTCAACGATATCGGGTTGGGCCCGCTCGACATGCGTGTAACCAAGGTCGTCGTCTCGGACGACCAAAGCCGCGCCATGATGATATTTGGCCCAGCAGACCGACTCGCCTTCTGCTGCCCCAGGCACAGTACCGAGTGGACTCCACTCGGCACCCTTTTCTACAAAACACACGACTCGACATACAATGAGTATTTGCAAGCAAGGGCTTATCGTGATATAGTGTATTCCAAGAGAAACAAAGTCTTGAACTGTTACACAGACTATTCCATGCAAGAGATGGAGGAGTGGGACCTTCGTCTCTCTCGCCCCGGGAAAGAAGTTAACTTTCCCTACGATCTATGGTTCAAATCACAACCTTCTTGGTTTCATGATATCCCGAATTCGAAGAAAGTGTGTTACGTTGTATCCGCCGAGGGAAAGCATTCCGATCAGCTTTATATAGTGAATCGCTACATAAAGGATCGAGAAGCTTACATTGAAGAAATGAGCTCCAAAGATGGGAGTAGTTGGGATGATAAGAGGGATTGGGGTGATAGGTACCCTCACAAGACTATTGGCTTCTCGGTTTATAAACTTACTCGAGTGGGGCGTAAAACGCTCCAAGTCGACTACATGGATGGGTCCGTCGATAACTTAATCATGTTTCTCGGGAGGAACCACTCGTTCGCATTACCGGCCCAAGACTATCCTGAATTGAAACCCGATTCCATTTATTTTACGGACAACCCTAGTCACACTCCACTCGATTGGCAAACCTATGGCGCCCATGACACTGGCATTTACTGTTATAATGACAAAACATTCTTGCCTCTCGAATATCCTTATGATAATGTTTCAAGCATAAAAGGAATTGTGTCACCACCGATTTGGTTCACTCCTTCCCAAGAATAGTTTAGTTTGATTTGATTTGATTTTCTATATTATGTTTTATGATATGATAATGCTGCATTATTTTTTTCTTAAAACTAGTTGTTCCCAACTATATTTTCCTAAATTTGTTGTGTTTTAATCTATCACAATAGCTAGTTGATCACTTTGCTAACGGGTTACAACTAGCTATTGAAATCCCAACTATTGCTTTAGTATGCTAGCTACTACTCGTTCTTTATTCTTTAATGCTTTTCCTGATAATGTGTAATGTGGTTTGGGGTACTTCTCATATCCTTTCTTCTTAGTATATACCTTTCACTCATTACTCAATGAATCATAACTTTTAGACACATGTTTTAATGTATGAATTGTTTATTATAGTGTTAAAGATTGTAG
Source organism: Galeopsis tetrahit (assembly GCA_963675135.1). Taxonomy (NCBI): domain Eukaryota; kingdom Viridiplantae; phylum Streptophyta; class Magnoliopsida; order Lamiales; family Lamiaceae; genus Galeopsis; species Galeopsis tetrahit. The sequence goes on from OY776120.1 coordinate 93,757,153, forward strand.
AAAACCATTTTACTTGCTTTTAAATGGCATAAAATTTTGTTTTTAACACTGTTGCCGACCTCTCAGGTTTATTTGCGACTTTTGTTGTACTCAATAGCAATCCTCTACCACATTTGCTCTAGCTTCTGATAATTTCCAATCATTGAATCTGTGCTAATATTGATCCAACACTCTGTTAGCAATTCATTCTCTTCATCTGTGTATGTTGTCGACAACTTCTCATCAGATTTCGACACACTATAATGAACATTTGTTTTTTGTTAGAAATAATTAAAATTACAAAAATGAACGTTTGAGTGAGTATTTGAGTGTACGGAAAATGGCTATCTCTATTAGATGACTTGATCAGCTGATTCACTAGTCTAGAACTTGCTAGTCTACTAATATAGTCAGCTGACAAAGAAGCGTGTGTAATTGTAGTGTGCCAATTTGAAAGATTATACGCGTCTATTACTTATGAAAAACCTTTGACTATAATTTTATGCATGATCAGCTGATACAAATGACTTGTTAAAACAGACCGAACTCTTAATTTCGGTACCATATTTTTCTCCATAATATGTTTTCGGACTCAGAACGACGAGCCCGTCAAGAGTCATTGCTTTGCCATGTCTATCGAGTAAATAAGAGCGTATCAGCTGATACAAAAACCTTCTTTAAAACTATGTTATGTAGAATGTAAATATGCATGCTAAAAAAATAAATAACACAGTTATTTATAGTGGTTCGGCCTCCAGACCTACATCCACTCTCACGACTCAATCGTGATATTAATTCCTTCATCGAAGGTCCTTGTTAACTTTAACGTCCCAAGAGAAGACGTCTTGCTAATTTGTAATCCCAAGAGAAGACTTTTGATCAAGATACACATCATATCTTTCAGTGTATACAAATCTACTTATTATCAGGAGAACAAGTACTCTTACAGTGGTGGTTTTTGTTACTACTTTGTGTATCACTCAACCTAACTTCTAAGGGTTTAGAGTAGAAGGTGGGTTTCGTGGATGGACTAAGTTTGAGAATTTTCCTTACAAACTGTTTTAGCCTTATGCTAAGATTGAGAAATTCTCTTCTAAGCTTTGGATATGTATATTGTTGGGATATGAATCCTAGAACAAGTCCTAATTGGTGATTAAAAAGATAATGATGAAGTTTTGATAAGCCAAAAGTAGTTTGAATATTTTCTAAGTGTTGACTGATCTAGTCTAGTTATGAAGTCATCTTGAGCAGATCAGTAGAGTTCACAAGACAAGTACTGAGTTTCACAAGTAATAAGTTCACAAAGACAAGTACTTATAATATGTTGATACTTTGTATAAGTGTTAGGATTTATACTGAGCTATATTAAAAGTTGTATAGAAGCTCATGTTTTACGATTTATATTTGTATATTTGATGTATAGATTCGTAAGTTGACTAAGCTATGTTATAAAACTTAATGTAATGTAATGTAATAGTCTTGTTAGGATTAGATGCTAGGACTAGATTAGTTCTATGTTGAAATCTACAGAAGATGTCTACTGCACAAGACAAGTAGAAGACGAAGTCTACTACTGAAGGACAAGACAAGTGCGCAAGACAACAAGACAGGTCAACAAGAAGACTGAAGTTAGGTACAAAAACGCGTATTGAAGATAAGGATTGAAGAGTTAGTTAGAAATAACTAATTAACAAACAAAGAAACGCGTGGATGGATAAGTATGGAAGTTGCAAGTTAGTTTTCAAGAAAAGTTGGTTACAACTGACAAGTTCTTGAATTCAGAAGTCTATAAATACTTCAAGGTATTCATCAATTCAAAACGACAGAACAACTGCAAAATCCACATACTGAAGCATTTTGAAGAAATCACTCACAGAGTTGAAGTTCAGAAAGCAAGTCTGCAAGACAAGTGAAGATCAATGAAGACTGCTACTGAATAGAGAAGTTTTACTTTTTGTTTTTATCAAGTTGCTCTTGTAAATCTCTAGTTAGATCGAAGAGGCACTTGGTAGTGTTTTCGAGAAGATCTAAGTCTTATTTCTTGGGACTTAAAGCTACAAGAACACATTACTCCATTGGACGAGTTAATAAGAATTTCACATCTGGGTTTGTGAGAGTGGATGTAGACAAGTTGTCGAACCACTATAAATCTCGTGTTTGATTTACTTTACTGTTTTGTTTGTTGTTTAATTGATTAAGTATAAGATTAATTGAATTACATATCTGAACAAGACTAGTTGAGTATACATAGAACAAAGTTCTCGAAATAAGTTGAGTATAAACTAGAATTGGGCTCATTGGTATATTCTGATTTCCGCATTGTACTTTGATATATCGAAAGATTTTTGAAAAGTGTATTCACCCCCCTCTAGACATTTTCACTAGCTTACTCGTTATTAAACTCAACTTGGGACCTACAAGTGGTATCAGAGCAGTAGTTTACGAACTGCTGTTTCTTGATAACCGACTTAAAACTTGGGTGAAGTCTTGGTCCGTGACTGTACGTGCTCTTACGTGTCCTTTATCGCTGTACTTGGAAATATCTGTTTCTTGATACTATACTGTGTTATACGTATTTTCTTGAATCATGTCGCTCGAAATTAGTGCTAACAAGTTACCTAAGTTCCAGGTTCAGGACTATGACTATTGGAAGCTGAGGATGGAAGCCATCTTCAGTTCCACTCACGACTTAATGATCTCCGTCATCACTAAAGGTCCAATCGTGACCATGATCCCCAATACTGCTGCCCTCGACAAGGACAAACCCGTGGGCACTCTCGTCAAGAAACCAAGGTCAGAACTAACCTCAGAAGAAATGAGGCAGAATAATTTGGATAGCTTGGCCAAGAATTACATCTTACACACTCTTCCTAACGAGTATCTAGGAAAAGTGTTAAAATGTAAAACTGCTAAAGAAATGTGGGATCGCTTAGCTATCATTTGTGAAGGGACATCCTTAATCAAAGAAAGCAAGCTTTCCACAGCAGTCCAAAGATTTGAATCATTTCATATGAAAGCTGGTGAAACAATCGACCAGTTGGATACTCGTTTTACTAAGATCATGAATGACTTGGAAGTCCTTGGTAAATCATATACTCCACGTGAAATCAATCTTAGGATTCTTAAAAGCCTTGATAGTCGATGGAAAATGGTAAAAATGCTTGTTAAGAATACCCAAGATATAGACGTGTGGACTGCAGAGACCATGTTTCAAACTCTAAAGGCCCATGAGTTTGATTTAGACGAAGATGAACCAATAGCAAGTAGTGACAGAGAACATGCTGTATCTAAGAACGTTGCTTTTAAGTCTAGTTCGTCTAAGGTAGATAGGTCAAAGTCTAAGACTAGGTCTGCTTCTGTGAAAGACGAGTTAGATACTGATCTTAGTCTGAAGGATCAGGTAAGCCTCATGGTTAGAAAGTTTGATAGGCTGAATAAACGTTTCGGAAGATATAAGAAGTTCTATAGAGATCATAGAGGGTCTGCTTCTAAGAACTCGTTTGAGACCAGACGAGATCGAAACTCGTCCGAAAGGAGAGACGAAGTCTCGAAAGGTAATAGACAAGATAGAGAGTCCGATGGTAGGAAGATTACTCGTTCTGATAGACGTGATAAACGAAGGAATAACTCTCCTACTAAAAAGGCTACTAATGATCTCCTGTGCTATAACTGTGAGAAACCAGGTCACTACATATACGAATGTCCAGACCTGAGCACTGATGATCGAGAAGAACGCAAAGCACGAAGCGAAAGAAGATACAACCGTGGCAAGAAGGCAATGATGGCCAATGATGACTCTGATTCTGATTTAGACGAGTTGCCATCGTCCTCATCTAGCTACCCGTTTGATCCAGATCACGATGAAGCTTTCATAGTAGATGATGGTCTATGCTGCATGGCTAAAATCGACCAAGAGGTATCAACTGCTACTTCCTTTCAATCTTGTGATGAATCGGACTCTGATGAAAGTGATACTGCCAGTAGCAAAGTAGGGAGTAGCCTTCAGCACTCTACTAGTGCAGTTGAAGACGACCTCCTACTCGCTAACCAGGCATTCATTGAAGTCAGCGACGAGAACATTGCATTAAAACAGGAAATCATTGATCTTAAGGAAGCTCAGTCTAAAGTAGATCCTAATGTAACAGTCCTAAATGAACGCTTGACTGAAGAGTTAAGTCAACTCAAAGAAAAGTGTGCATTGACAGACAAGTTATATCAAGACCTACTTAAGACACATGCAATTGAAAAAAATGAATTCAATGTTTTAAAAAATAAGTGCAAAAAGCTTGAAGAACGTAATAAGTTCTTAGAAACCGAGGTTGTCACTCTAGACCTTAAACTTACTGACCTGGTTAACTCCTCTAAGGCTAACCTTGAATTGTCAGATAGGTATAGGGCTCCTGCTGACAAGACAGGCATATGTGCTAAGTCACCTAGCTCGTCTACTCGAGTCCCTAAGAACCCTACTATTTTCATCTCAAGCTCTTTGACTAATGATAAAGGAAAAGGACCAATGATATACGATATTGGAACTCCATCTGAAGGCACTGTACCCAAACAGACTCAAGTTAACATTCCAATTACCAATGGAGGTAAAAAGAATGTTAACAACAAGGTTGTTCCGTTTAAGACTAGTCAACAAAGGACTAGAAATCGTGGACGACCTAATCAGGTCAGATAAAAGGACTGGTATCCTGAGGAGACAAGTACTAGACAAGTACAAAGTAGATGGAAAGAGCCTAGACCTCCTTTCATAAGGCAGTCTCAGCTCTACTCGTCTAGGCCTAGGAATGTGGCTCCAAAATATCATATTCAACCCGTCTTATATCCTCCGCCTGAATCGTATGATATCGAAGGAGAAGAAAGACCTAAACATGTCTATAAACCGTATGGCCCCAATGCATACAAGCCCTACTCTGACTATCACAGACCGGTGCCTACTCAAGTAGAGGTTAAGTCAAAAGGCTACCTCAGACGAGTAGACCCAAGAACTGCTGATAGGCCAGACAAGGACAACAGGGTCTTATTTTGCAACAAATATGGTCGAAAGCTTAGAAGATCAAACTTGTTCAGGACTCCAATGTACATTTGGATTCCATTGAACTCGACTAACCCCCCAGGACCCCAATAAACAAGGAGGGTACCTAAATTATGGAATATCATCTAATGCAGGATCGACTCGATCTATACAAGAAAGGTGGCTCAATAGGAGAAACTTGGTACATAGACAGTGGTTGTTCGCACCACATGACTGGTACCAAGGTACTTCTATCAAGCTACTATGAGCAAGAAGGACCAAAGGTTATATTAGGTGATAGCTCTACAGCCATCACAAAAGGCTTTGGTTATATCCGAAATGGCGACGTAGAGATACAAGACGTATCTTACGTAGAAGGTTTGAAATATAATCTACTATCTGTTTCACAATTTTGTGATCGAGGTTACAAAGTGCAGTTCAAAAGTCAAAAGTGCGAAATCATAGACAAGAGGACTTATACCATACTACTCGTCGGCATAAGACAAGGTAGTGTGTACATTGTGAATTGGAAAAGTTGTCCGCGGGACACTTGCCTTCTTACTAAGACACCCAAAGAGATCAGTTGGCTTTGGCATAGACGCCTTTGCCACATGAACTTTAAGGTGATTAATAAGATTGCAAGAGATTACCTTGTTGAAGGTATACCCAACGAAATCTATTTCAAATCACATGTATGCGATGCCTGTCAAAAAGGTAAACAGGTAAAGGGTTCCTTTAAATCTATTCCAACCCTCTCAACAAGTAGAGTTCTTGAACTTCTACATATGGACTTACATGGCCCAATTACTCCTCCAACTTTGAACGGTAGAAGGTACACACTTGTTGTGGTAGACGACTATTCTAAGTTCACTTGGGTAGTCTTCTTACACAAGAAGAGTGATACACAAACACTCCTACCTGGTCTGTTGAAGAAGATACAAGTTGAGAAGAATCAGTCCATTGTCAAGATCCGTAGTGACAAGGGTACTGAATTCATTAACTGCTATATTAAAGAATTTTGTTCTAAGCGTGGCATCCAGCACCTTATTAGTGCAGCAAGGACACCACAACAAAATGGAGTAGCAGAACGAAGGAACAGAACTCTTAAGGAGGCCTGCAGGACCATGCTGACAGAGTATAATACTCCTCAGAAGTTTTGGGCAGAAGCGATCAATACTGCATGCCATTCCCAAAACAGAAGTGCTATCAATAAAGCACTAGGTAAGACGCCCTATGAGGTATGGAAAGGTCGAAAACCCAGAATTTCATATTTCCATATATTTGGTTGTAAGTGTTTTATCCATAACAATGGGAAAAGCAAGTTGAATGCATTCGATGCTAAAGCAGACGAGGGGATATTCTTAGGGTACTCCTCGACTAGCAAAGCATTCAGAGTGTTCAACTACTCTACCCTATGTGTGGAAGAAACACCACATGTAGTTTTCGATGAATCCCTACAGGACTCGTCTGCCGACCAGATCAGTAAGAAGGTAACTGATCTATCGATCCAAACTGACCAAGAATCAGAAGTTTATGAATCTGTTCAAGCCTATAACCCGTTCATGAAAGCTCTCGAGTCTGATGATCAGGAGAAGGTAAGTGCTCAAGGTAAATCTACTAGACCAGTTGACATGCCCGAACTAGTCGACTCGTCTACTCCTACTAAATTTTCTGATGTAAATGATATTGAAATGCATGATGCTATAGTTGATCTAGATGATGATACTATGCATACTAAGACTAGAAAAACATGGAAATCTGCTCATGATACTGAAAATATCATTGATGACTCTACTGTTGGTGTAAAGACTAGACGACAACTCTTTGAGTCACAAGAACAACCTAGTCCATCTTTGTTTTGCTGGTGTTGTTTCCTCTCATCTATCGAGCCTAAAACCATCAAAGAGGCATTGGCTGATAGTAATTGGATCATCACTATGCAAGACGAGTTGAACCAGTTTGTTCGAAATGACGTCTGGGAACTTGTCGATAGGCCTAAACATCATAATGTAGTTGGCACTCGATGGATTTTCAAAAACAAGAAAGATGAGAATGATGTAGTCGTTAGGAATAAGGCTAGACTAGTAGCCCAAGGCTATTCACAAGCTGAAGGCATAGATTATGATGAAACATATGCTCCTGTTGCTAGACTAGAAGCCATTCGATTGTTCCTTGCATATGCTGCTTATATGAAATTTACCGTATATCAAATGGATGTCAAAAGTGCATTTCTTAACGGTATTCTTGCGGAAGAAGTGTATGTTGAACAACCTCCAGGTTTCGAAGTCAAAGGCAACCAGGTGTACAGATTAAAGAAGGCCTTATATGGACTAAAACAAGCTCCAAGAGCATGGTATGATACACTCTCTCTCTTTCTGTTAGAAAATGGTTTTACTAAGGGCAAGGTCGATAGAACCTTGTTCAGAAGACAAGAAGGGAAAGACATTTTACTCGTCCAAATTTACGTAGATGACATCATCTTTGGATCATGTTGGTCCTGAAAGGAGTATATAACAATTGTATTGGGGGGGGGGGGAATACACTTGTATGCAAATTCTTTTCAAACTTGATCAAACCAGAGATCAGCAAGGTTGTCTTGGACAACTCTGCTGAAGAAGATTAACTCTGTAAAGATAATCAAACTACTAAGTACTCTTGAGTACTTAGTTGAATAACTATATAATGGAGTTGTATGTGCGGAATAGTGGTTGGCCCTTTAAGTTTAGACTCCTTTAGTTTATGAAATCACTTAGTCAATTCAATGCAATCCAGTTTAGTTTCAGGGAACTTGTCCAATACAGTTTTTGCACAGTCTTAGAATATAGGTTCTTTGAAAGACCAGTTTTGTGTGCAGTGTTGAATGTATGAAAGCATTTGAAAAGTAAATCAACACAAGAGTTTATAGTGGTTCAGAGGCTCAAGCTCCTACATCCACTTTCCCTGATTGAACATGATAATTCCTTCACTCTTGGAATTAACTTTTTTTATAGTGCCAAGGTGCACTTGATCAAGAACACCACTCCTTGGTGAATTGATCCCTAGGATGTCTAGAGTCCTAGTACCCTCTTCTCAACTCAGAACTGAACTGTTCTTCTCTCAACAGTCAGCTCCTACCACTTCTACTACTACAACCTTCTCAACATTGGTATGATGGAGGCAGGGCTTAGGTTTCCCCTGCACCCCAGTATCTCAAATTTTCTACATTTCCTGAATGTTGCCCCTTCACAAATTTTACCGAACGGTTGGTCGAACCTGATCGGCATTCTTACACTGTTCGGCCTGGTGGCGGACGAGAATGGATGTCGGAATACGTGGCTTAGCCCGAAGGAGATTAACTATCTCCTTCAGGCGGCCGAGACCGGAGAGAAAGTAGGCCACGGGTATTACTATGTTAGAGGCCGAGATAATTTCAAGTTGGTCGAAGGGGTTCCCAACAAGATTAGGGATTGGAAAACCAACTGGTGGTGGGTGGCCGGGGACTGGATGAGTTCAGTGAGGCCGGATGGATCTTCTGATCGCATTCCCATTGACACCGAATATCAAAGAATTCGTGGTAAGTCTTTTAAATTCTGCTCGTTCTTGTCTATACTGAATAACTCCTCGCTTTTTGTAGGTGAAACTGTTCGCAAGAGGACTGCCGACCACCGTCTCACTCCTCTCTTTCAGTACCACGTTTGCTGTGTTCTCAACCGTCGCTACCTGGAGAGGTCTTGCCGATTTCTGAACAGGGAGTGCATGCGTGAGCGAGCAGGTCTCAGAGTACCTCCTCATCACTTCACTCGAGAGTTCCCTCCAGGTAAAATATTTCTTCAAATTTCTTTTAAATTCACTCTTCGAAGATACTGACTTCTCGCTTCTTTTTCTAGTAGTGGTTCCTCAACGGGTTGTCGCCTATCTTCCTCCTACCGTCGAAGTCGAGCGCCTAAAAGCGACCAGTATGCTTCGACAGGCACAAATACTCCATGAGCGCAAGATTGTTGATGGCGCCGGCAAGAAAAGGAAAGGGGCGGAGAGCTCGGGGGCTCCACCAAAGAAGGTCGCTAGACCGGCCAGAGGGGGGACTTCTCGCCCACCTGCTGCTGAAAGGAGGATCTCGCCGAGGAGATCTCCTCCGCCGAGGACCTCACCCCCCCCAAGCCTGTTGCTTCCCCTCCTCCCCGAAGCACTCGGTCGCGAGAGACTGCGACGAGCTCGTCGGCCGGGGAGAGGGCTCCGGGAGATAACACCCTTCTCGGCTGGGAAGCCGCAAGGGTTGCCAAGTAAGTTTTTTTTTCAAAAAATTTTTTAGAAATTTTTCAAGTATATTTCTTCTAATTCTTTTTTTTTAAACAGAGTTGCCGACTATCCGGTCGCCCAACCCTTTAGCGAGAATCTTCTCGGCTTCTACCGGTCGCGAGACCCGGTCGATAAGGAGCCTCTGAACCTGTTCGCACAGAGGGCGATGAAGCACCTACCTCGCTCGTTGACGACCACACTGATCGAAGAGGTCGACAACCATAATGCCATGGAAAATGCGCGCCTGGTCGCCATTGACTTGAGCCGAGCCTCTTATACCATGGAGAAGCTCGCCAGTCAGATTGCTGAAGGTCGCAAACTCTGCGAGGACAGGGCTGCGAAAGTTGCTCAAATGGCTAAAGCAAAAACTGTTGCTGAGGGGAAACTGCTCGCCTCAGAGGAGAAAGTGGTCGACCTCGAGACCAAGCTGGCCATTGCTGAGGCAAACTTGGCCGATTCTGAGGCCCGATTGGAGATGGTTCGAAAGAAGGATCAAGAAGATATTCAAGAGATCGAACGTCTCCGTGCTCGCCTCAAGACTGCCGAGGACGAGGTAAGGACTCTTACAAGTAAGTCCGCAACTGATGAGGAAGAGTTGGCCACTCTTCGGCAACAGCTGGTCGACGCAATAGATGAGAGAGATGAGACCACTGAGCTCGCTGGGGGCGTGGCCATGTTATCGGTGGCGCTTACTGCCCACGGGCTCATTTATAGGCTATTGGACGTTCATCCGGAAGTGGATGTGATCCCGCTCGGCGAGCTTCTGGACGACCTCCTTATGAAGGAGAATCCTCAGCCGGGAACCGAGCTCCCCTTGCTTCCGTTGGTGCAAATGGGACTCCAGTTCCCTCGACTCTTGGGAGTTCCGGTGGAGTTCGTGAATCCTCCCGAAGACTCCCCAACCCAACAGGGCGAGCAGAGTGCTCCTGCTGAAGTGGAGGTTGTGGACGAGGAGGGGGTATCTGGCGATCAAGTTGCTCCTGCCGAGGAGAATGTTTAGTTTGCTTGTGTTTTGTTTTTCTTAGGACTGTTCGGCCATTAAGGCCTTTTTTGTAATCTCAGCCTTCTAAGGCTTTTTAATGAATGGAAGTTTTTGCTTACGATGTGTTCGTTTTTCCAATTGTTTTAATGATAATAATTTTTTGCAAGTGCTTTTAATAAATACTTATCTTTCATTGGTTTGTTCGACGTTTGTTATTCTGCGAGTATTTTTAAGAAAGAGTGCTCGTCTTTCCTTTGCGAGCATCTTTTAAGAAAGAGTGCTCGTCTTTCCTTTGCGAGCATCTTTAAGGAAGATTGCTCGTCTTTCCTGTGCGAGCATCTTTAAAGAAGAGTGCTCGTCTTTCCTTTGCGAGCATCTTTAAGGAAGATTGCTCGTCTTTCCTGTGCGAGCATCTTTAAAGAAGAGTGCTCGTCTTTCCTTTGCGAGCATCTTTAAGGAAGAGTGCTCGTCTTGCCTTTTGCGAGACTCTAAGAAAGAGTGCTCGTCTTTTAGAGTTAACCATTCGTCGGTTGAACTCTTTGTTTGATAGGTAGTGACCATCTTTGCCACTACCTTGCGAGCATCTTTAGAAAAGAGTGCTCGTCTTTTGTTTCCTAGATGGCTACGCAGAGCCTTGTTTAAACTTTCAAATTTATCTAACACTTGATGGAAATTTAAAACTTTGCTTGAATTGAAATGAAGATTAAAAACAGACTATAAACATGAAATAATTTAAAAACTTACTGGTAATACTTCTTCAGCTTGACCGCGTTCCACGGGTACTTGCTTGGCTTGCCCTCGAGATCTTCAAGCTCGTATGATCCGTTTAGGAGTGTGCGCGTTATTCGGTACGGGCCCTCCCAAGTCGGGCCAAGTATGCCAATGGACTGCTCCGTCGCCCTCCGAAGTACGAGCTGGCCGATAGTGAACTGGCGAGCACGTACTTTGGTGTTGTAGTAGCGTTCTGACCTTTGCTTGTAGACCACATTCTTCTCGTCCGCTGTTAGCCTTCGTTCTTCTAGGAAGTCTAAATCGGAGAGCTGTGCATCGTTATTCAACTGCTCGTCATAATTTGCTACTCGAAAAGTTTGGACTTGCCCCTCTGCTGGTATGACAGCTTCGGTTCCGAACGTGAGCGCGAACGGAGTTTCACCAGTAGAATTTCTTGTGGTCGTCCGATATGCCCACAGAACCATGTGCAGCTCTTCGGCCCATTTGCCCTTCAATCCATCCAGCTTAGCTTTCAAGGTGTGCTTGATGATTTTGTTGATTGCCTCTACTTGACCGTTTGATTGTGGATGGAAGGGTGTTGAAAAAATTTTCTTGATGTTCCATCTTGAGCAGAAATCCAGCATGTATTGACTTGTAAATTGACGTCCGTTGTCGGTCACTATCGCTTGTGGTAGGCCGAACCTGCAAATTATATTCTTCCAAATGAAGCTTGTCATTTGGCCCGTTGTGATGGTCTTCAATGCCTTTGCCTCTGTCCATTTGGTGAAGTAATCGACTACTACGATGACGAAAGTTACCCCCCCAGCAGCTGGTGGGAAAGGTCCGATGATGTCGATCCCCCACTTCGCGAAAGGCCACGAACTATACACCGAGATGAGCTCGTCTGGTGGTGAGTGAATGGCGGGAGCGAAGGCTTGACATCTCTTGCACGACTGCGCGTAATGGATTGCATCTTTCTTCAGTGTTAGCCAAAAATAGCCTTGCCTTACGATCTTTAGAGCGAGCGCTTGCCCCCCTGTATGATTTCCACAAGCTCCATCGTGGATCTCGTGCATGACAATCTTCGCTTCGTCTTCTCCGAGGCATTTCAACAAAGGCATTGAAAAACCCCGTTTGTACAGCTGGTCGCCCACAATTGAGTACCTTGCGGACCTAAGTTGCAATCTGGTTGCTTTCACTTTGTCTGCCGGGAGCTCGCCGGTCTTGATTTACTTGATGATCGGCGTCCTCCAGTCCTCGTCGCTGGTCGCTTCAACCTGCAAAACTTGACCTCTGTTCACCGACGGGGAAGAAATCTTGGTGATGGTTGCTTCTGAAAAAATTGCCTCCCCCTCTGAAGTGGCCAGCCGAGCTAATGCATCTGCTTGCGTATTCGCCCGTGATTTGACATACAACCAGCTGAGAGTCAGAAAAAATTTTCAGTTTTCTAGCGCCCACGGCCATAGCCATCTTGATTCCTGCAACCAGAGCCTCGTACTCTGCTTCGTTGTCCGGTTGGGCTGATGAGGACAACTCCTGCCCCTGCTTTGGTGCTCGTCGACGAGCCATCGACGAACAGTGACCAAGGAAGCTCGATTCCCTCGGCCAATTTCTCTGGGAAAGTGAGCTCTACGATGAATTCTACCAGCACTTGTCCCTTGATTGCCGTTCTGGGTGCGTAGGTGAGACCAAATTGTCCGATCTCTACTGACCATTTAAGAAGTCTTCCAGCGGTATCCGGACGATGCAGTGCTCGTCGGAGAGGAAAGGTGGTGAGGACGACCACCTCGTGGTCGAACAGGTATTGCCTTAATTTTCTAACACTCATCACTAGTGCGTACGCCAATTTTTCCATTGGAGTGTATCTCAACTCCGCATCTCGCAGTGTTTGACTTACGTAGTAGATAGGCAGATGTGTGCTCCCCGCAGCTCGGACGAGCACTGAACTGATCGCACAGTCAGTGGCCACCAAGTATAGATATAAAATTTCGCCGGGGACTGGCTTGGATAGGACCTTCGGATCCGATAAATATTCCTTCAATTTCTCGAAGGCTTTCTCGCACTCGTCGGTCCATTCGAACTTTCCTTTCTTCAGAGCGTCGAAAAAAGGTTTGCAACGGTCGCCCGTTCGTGCAATAAATCTATTCAGCGATGCAAGGCATCCTGTCAACCTCTGAACTTCTTTCACGTTCCTTGGGCTTTGCATATTGATTACTGCTTGAATTTTACTTGGATTCGCCTCGATGCCCCGCTGGCTAACCAAGTGCCCCAGAAATTTTCCTGAGCTAACTCCAAAACTGCATTTCTTTGGATTCAACTTCATGTTGTACTCTCTTAGGATATCGAAAGTCATGGCAAGGTGGTGTAGGTGATCTTCTTTTCGTAAGCTTTTGACAACGATGTCGTCGATATAGACCTCTACCATCTCACCGATGTGTTTTTCAAACATCTTATTTACCAGTCTTTGGTACGTTGCCCCCGCGTTTTTCAAACCGAAAGGCATTCTTTTCCAGCTATACATATCACGCGCCGTCATGAAGGCCGTATGTCGCTGGTCGTCGGGATGCATTGCAATCTGATGGTACCCTGCGAAGGCATCCATGAAGGTTAAAATCTCGTGCCCCGCTGTATTATCCACTAGGTGATCAATGTGGGGCATCGGAAAATGATCTTTTGGACAGGCGTCGTTTAAATCTGTGAAGTCTATGCACAATCTCCACGACCCGGTCGTTTTCTTGACGAGCACTGGAATTGCCAACCACTCAGGATCAGTTCCAGTTTTCTCTATTAACTTGTTGTCGATCAATTTCTTGATTTCGACTGCCAAAGCCGCACTTTTATCAGGCCCAAATTTTCTTCGCTTTTGGGTGATGGGTCTTTTTGTTGGATCAATATTTAGTCTGTGGCAGGCATGATTCGTGGGAATGCCCACCATATCTTCGTGCGACCAGGCGAATGCACCGATGTTTTCCTTCAAGAATGCGATCATGTCCGATCGCAGATGTTTTGGTAAATTCGAACCTATGAATACTTCGAGTTCGGGACGAGCTTCATTTAATTGGATGGTTTCAAGGTCCTCCGCTGAAGTCGCCCGTTCTTTAGGCTCCTTCCAACGAGGGTCCTCAATTCCGAATTTCGGCTCAAAGCCTAACCTATGCTCCAAATCTGGGAAGTTTTCTGGAGACTGGTCGCCGGGGACCTGGTCGCCTGGATCTGTCTGCTCGTCGATTTCCATTGGGGTGTGGTCGTCCACTTCCATGGAGGCGTGCTCGTTCGCCCTCACTTGGTGGTCGTCGGATTGATGACTGCACTCCCCAACTTCAATTTTTCTGTACTTGCTAGGAAGACCCTCCAAGTAGTTCATTTGTTCAGTTTGAGTTTGACACATAATATACTTTCCAACCATGGCGCTTTCCTTAGAATGACGTTTTGCAAAACGGACGAGACACTCCCTCGCCCGTGTCTGATCGCCCTTAACGGTTATAGCTCCCGCCGGGGTTGGAAATTTAATACAGTAATAATAAGTTGAAGCGGCCGCCTTGAACTCGCTGAAGAAAGGTCGGCCTAGGAACGCGTTGTAGGATGATGGCATGTCGTTGATCAAGAAGTCGAGCTGCCTAGCATGGTGCATTTCAGGCTCTTTTGACGATGCCAAGTCCAAAGTCAGTCTGATTTTCCCTATGGGAAGGTTGCGCGTGTCCCCGAACCCTACGATTATATCGTCGCAAGGCTCGATGTAATCTGCATATCCACCAAGAGCATCCAAAGTATGCTTGAAAAGGATGTTGGTGTATGACCCAGTGTCGACCATCATTCGATGGACGACGGTTCCCATTATTTTTCCCGTGATGACCAACGCATCATTGTTTGGCTGCACCACGCCGTTCAGGTCGTCGTCCGTGAAACGGATTTGGTGAGAAGGAGGCTTCTCGGCAGTAGGAGCGACGCACACCTGGTGCACGTTGTTGAGTGCTCGCTGTTCGCCCTGAGCCCGGCGAACAGACAGAGCGACCCCGGATTGAGTCCCCCCCAAAGGGCCTTCTATCACATGACATTCTCCTCCCACATTATCGATGTCGCCACCAGTATGTGTTGGCATGGGAGGAGTTATCTTGGGACGGTTCAATTGTTGGCGCAGGTCGCCGCCGCTGTCGTCGCGACGCTTCTTGCCCCTATTGTCGCTGTTTCCACCTCCGGACTTGATGAATTGGGTGAGCTTACCCTCGTTGTAAAGTTTGAAGAGATTTCTCACCAAGTCTCGGCACCCATTGGTGTGGTGGCCGACAGAGTTGTGGTAGTTGCAAAATTTACCACCATCAAGATTTGCATCGCTCGTATGCATGGGCTTTGCTTGGGGGAGCAGATTTTTCCCCCTTATTGCGTCGTAGATGCCCCTAGGATCCACGGTGAGGGCCTCCCTGAATTGGATGATCTCAGGTGCCTCCTCGAATGGCCTGAAGTTCGCTGGGCGAGCACTGCCAGCTTGAGTGGTCGCCTTCTTGGGCTGGGAAGATTCCCCAGTGTTAGTGTTTTTCTTGGGCCACACTCTTTTGGACGCGTCAGGCTGCTCGTTAGCCTTGGCAGCGTCCATTATTTCCTCCATTTGGATAAAATTTCCAGCCCTCGTGCGGAAGTCCGCATAAGAACTGGGGAAAGTAAGATGGATAGATTCCCACAGCTTGGTACCTATCCTGAGACCAAAAATCGCTGAGATCAGCTTCGTCTCATCGTTCACGGCCTCCCCATCGATCACCAGCCTATCGAAGCGCTCGATGAAGTCTTTGCCTGATTCAGTCAGGGATTGGCGAACGTTCGCCAAACGTTGCTTTGAGGCTGGGCGAGCAGCAATAGACCCATAGTAGGTCAGAAAGTGGTGTCCCAGCTCAAGGAAAGAGGTGATAGATCCGGGACTCAAAGTTGTGTACCATCGATGAGCCCGGTCTCCCAATGTTAGGGAGAAGTTTCTGCATTGTGTTGCGTCCGTTGCCCCGATTGAGGCCATGTAGTTGGAGTACTTGGACAAGTGTACTCTGGGGTCGGACATCCCGTCATGGAAGGCATTTGGATCTTTCTCTGAATGGGGGCGGTGAGGATTGCAACACTTAGTGGAGGTGCGGGCAGACTGATCGGCGGTGTGGTCCCTTGCTTCGAGGCGACCACCTCTGCTCACAGAGCATCCATCTCTAGTTTCATTAGTTTTTGGGTTTCGAGGAACTGGGCGATTTGCCCCTCCTCGGCAGTTTGAGCTCGTGGGACGACGTTCTCGTCACGTCGACTCCCATGGGAAACGATCGGGCGATCATCATGATGTGATCGCCTGGGAGAGTGCCTGTCAGAATGGTGGCTGCGATAACTCTTGGCCGGAGTTCGCGAACCCTTCCCTGGTCCCACTCGATCTAGAGCTGAGACCCTATCAGCGCGATGGTGGTGGTCGGCCTTATGTGGTCGGCCATCTACGTTGAAAGGTACTCGGCGAGGAGCCTTTCCATCATTGTCTTTCATTCGGTTGAAAACCGAATTTCTTTGTGAGTCTCCCGTATGGCTATTGTGGGAGTGCTCGCCAACTTTGTTCTTGCCCTTATCTTGGGGGTGAACGGGATGTGAGTGATAGGAATGGTTATCCTCGTTCCCCCTGTTTTTGCGGGCCTCGACGAAAGCCCTATCTTTGGCCTTCTCGAGTTCTTCCTTCTCGTTCTGATTTCTCCTCATCAGGAGGTAGTCCGACAGGTCTTTCAAGTGTTGGGGGTCATTAAGGATATCCCCCATGTTCAAATTCGCAAAAGGATTTGCCGGAGCCAGAGGGTGCTCATTCCCTCCGGATGGCGAGATCCTATCTTGTGGAGTATGCTGAGACATCGTTTAAAGAGTGTCTTTCTAGATTACAGAGTAAAGATCTAAAAAACGAAAGATTAGAGTTCTTACGCAGAAGAACGTGCTATTACAACTACTAGTCTTAGTAAAGCAACAACAAAAGTAGCTTAAAAACACAAAAACAGGGAGATCAAACTCCAAAATATGCTACGAAAACTGAAAATGTTCAAGAACACGAAGAACAGTAAAGATCGTAGATGATGCTCTAAACGGTAGATATACCGATTAAAGCTTGAAACAGGGAGTTTGCTAACCGATCGCTCGTTGATCGGACGAAACTTTGATGATTAAACACGTAAAAGGTCCCCTACTTCTAGCGCCAAATGTTGTATGCACTTAAATCGGGTTGATTTGGATGTTGGCTGTTCTTAGTACAATACAAACATATAATTTATATGGGGGTTATTACGCGTTTATATGGATTAATATGATGATCTTGATGATCTTGATGAAGAACTAAACAAGAAAGATCAAGAACAAGAAATAGCTTCTTGGAGAAGCTAAAAGCTTGAGAGCTTTGGGAGTGTTTATTGCTTTGGGATGGGGTGATTGTATGAATTTTCAACTTATGTTACAAATGAGCCCAAATGGGCATTATATACTGCTTTTCAAGGGCTGCCCGCCCTTTACACGTGGAGCCTCCAGATTGGACCTTCATTCTGCCCGAAAAGGTGATTTGATGGCGCATTTAATGCTAAACCGCCTTCGGTGCTCGTCCTCGCCGAGATGCCGAGGAGCTGGGCCATGGTGGTCGCCGGAGGGCCGTCGAGGAGAGTGGTCGCCACGCTCCATGTTGTCTCCCAAGACTTCAATACTTAAAACATCTTAACTAAGAATAAGCACGTGATCGCCACACATTTGGGCGAGCAGCTAACTAAGAGAGTGCTCGCCAACATCTTTGGACGAGCACTTAAATATATTAAATACATTAAATCTATTACATTTTCTTGGTCTTGTTGACTAGTCGTCGCACGACTTTGTTGACTGGTCCTCGCCACGTAAGATGGTGACTAGGATTGACTTGTCAAAGATTGACCTCTTTGACTAGGCATAACAGGGTGAAACAGAGGTTGTGGGATCGTCACATGGATATCTTGCTTTGTTCCACAAGCGTACTCACCATTTGTTTCTGTATAATCCTATCTCCGGCCACCGCATTGCCCTCCCCTCCGTCCACACTCTATCCCTCAACGATATCGGGTTGGGCCCGCTCGACATGCGTGTAACCAAGGTCGTCGTCTCGGACGACCAAAGCCGCGCCATGATGATATTTGGCCCAGCAGACCGACTCGCCTTCTGCTGCCCCAGGCACAGTACCGAGTGGACTCCACTCGGCACCCTTTTCTACAAAACACACGACTCGACATACAATGAGTATTTGCAAGCAAGGGCTTATCGTGATATAGTGTATTCCAAGAGAAACAAAGTCTTGAACTGTTACACAGACTATTCCATGCAAGAGATGGAGGAGTGGGACCTTCGTCTCTCTCGCCCCGGGAAAGAAGTTAACTTTCCCTACGATCTATGGTTCAAATCACAACCTTCTTGGTTTCATGATATCCCGAATTCGAAGAAAGTGTGTTACGTTGTATCCGCCGAGGGAAAGCATTCCGATCAGCTTTATATAGTGAATCGCTACATAAAGGATCGAGAAGCTTACATTGAAGAAATGAGCTCCAAAGATGGGAGTAGTTGGGATGATAAGAGGGATTGGGGTGATAGGTACCCTCACAAGACTATTGGCTTCTCGGTTTATAAACTTACTCGAGTGGGGCGTAAAACGCTCCAAGTCGACTACATGGATGGGTCCGTCGATAACTTAATCATGTTTCTCGGGAGGAACCACTCGTTCGCATTACCGGCCCAAGACTATCCTGAATTGAAACCCGATTCCATTTATTTTACGGACAACCCTAGTCACACTCCACTCGATTGGCAAACCTATGGCGCCCATGACACTGGCATTTACTGTTATAATGACAAAACATTCTTGCCTCTCGAATATCCTTATGATAATGTTTCAAGCATAAAAGGAATTGTGTCACCACCGATTTGGTTCACTCCTTCCCAAGAATAGTTTAGTTTGATTTGATTTGATTTTCTATATTATGTTTTATGATATAATAATGCTGCATTTTTTTTTTCTTAAAACTAGTTGTTCCCAACTATATTTTCCTAAATTTGTTGTGTTTTAATCTATCACAATAGATAGTTGATCACTTTGCTAACGGGTTACAACTAGCTATTGAAATCCCAACTATTGCTTTAGTATGCTAGCTACTACTCGTTCTTTATTCTTTAATGCTTTTCCTGATAATGTGTAATGTGGTTTGGGGTACTTCTCATATCCTTTCTTCTTAGTATATACCTTTCACTCATTACTCAATGAATCATAACTTTTAGACACATGTTTTAATGTATGAATTGTTTATTATAGTGTTAAAGATTGTAGAAAACCATTTTACTTGCTTTTAAATGGCATAAAATTTTGTTTTTAACACTGTTGCCGACCTCTCAGGTTTATTTGCGACTTTTGTTGTACTCAATAGCAATCCTATACCACATTTGCTCTAGCTTCTGATAATTTCCAATCATTGAATCTGTGCTAATATTGATCCAACACTCTGTTAGCAATTCATTCTCTTCATCTGTGTATGTTGTCGACAACTTCTCATCAGATTTCGACACACTATAATGAACATTTGTTTTTTGTTAGAAATAATTAAAATTACAAAAATGAACGTTTGAGTGAGTATTTGAGTGTACGGAAAATGGCTATCTCTATTAGATGACTTGATCAGCTGATTCACTAGTCTAGAACTTGCTAGTCTACTAATATAGTCAGCTGACAAAGAAGCGTGTGTAATTGTAGTGTGCCAATTTGAAAGATTATACGCGTCTATTACTTATGAAAAACCTTTGACTATAATTTTATGCATGATCAGCTGATACAAATGACTTGTTAAAACAGACCGAACTCTTAATTTCGGTACCATATTTTTCTCCATAATATGTTTTCGGACTCAGAACGACGAGCCCGTCAAGAGTCATTGCTTTGCCATGTCTATCGAGTAAAAAAGAGCGTATCAGCCTCCTTTAAAACTATGTTATGTAGAATGTAAATATGCATGCTAAAAAAATAAATAACACAGTTATTTATAGTGGTTCGGCCTCCAGACCTACATCCACTCTCACGACTCAATCGTGATATTAATTCCTTCATCGAAGGTCCTTGTTAACTTTAACGTCCCAAGAGAAGACGTCTTGCTAATTTGTAATCCCAAGAGAAGACTTTTGATCAAGATACACATCATATCTTTCAGTGTATACAAATCTACTTATTATCAGGAGAACAAGTACTCTTACAGTGGTGGTTTTTGTTACTACTTTGTGTATCACTCAACCTAACTTCTAAGGGTTTAGAGTAGAAGGTGGGTTTCGTGGATGGACTAAGTATGAGAATTTTCCTTACAAACTGTTTTAGCCTTATGCTAAGATTGAGAAATTCTCTTCTAAGCTTTGGATATGTATATTGTTGGGATATGAATCCTAGAACAAGTCCTAATTGGTGATTAAAAAGATAATGATGAAGTTTTGATAAGCCAAAAGTAGTTTGAATATTTTCTAAGTGTTGACTGATCTAGTCTAGTTATGAAGTCATCTTGAGCAGATCAGTAGAGTTCACAAGACAAGTACTGAGTTTCACAAGTAATAAGTTCACAAAGACAAGTACTTATAATATGTTGATACTTTGTATAAGTGTTAGGATTTATACTGAGCTATATTAAAAGTTGTATAGAAGCTCATGTTTTACGATTTATATTTGTATATTTGATGTATAGATTCGTAAGTTGACTAAGCTATGTTATAAAACTTAATGTAATGTAATAGTCTTGTTAGGATTAGATGCTAGGACTAGATTAGTTCTATGTTGAAATCTACAGAAGATGTCTACTGCACAAGACAAGTAGAAGACGAAGTCTACTACTGAAGGATAAGACAAGTGCGCAAGACAACAAGACAAGTCAACAAGAAGACTGAAGTTAGGTACAAAAACGCGTATTGAAGATAAGGATTGAAGAGTTAGTTAGAAATAACTAATTAACAAACAAAGAAACGCGTGGATGGATAACTATGGAAGTTGCAAGTTAGTTTTCAAGAAAAGTTGGTTACAACTGACAAGTTCTTGAATTCAGAAGTCTATAAATACTTCAAGGTATTCATCAATTCAAAACGACAGAACAACTGCAAAATCCACATACTGAAGCATTTTGAAGAAATCACTCACAGAGTTGAAGTTCAGAAAGCAAGTCTGCAAGACAAGTGAAGATCAATGAAGTCTGCTACTGAATAGAGAAGTTTTACTTTTTGTTTTTATCAAGTTGCTAGATACTTGTAAATCTCTAGTTAGATCGAAGAGGCACTTGGTAGTGTTTTCGAGAAGATCTAAGTCTTATTTCTTGGGACTTAAAGCTACAAGAACACATTACTCCATTGGACGAGTTAATAAGAATTTCACATCTGGGTTTGTGAGAGTGGATGTAGACAAGTTGTCGAACCACTATAAATCTCGTGTTTGATTTACTTTACTGTTTTGTTTGTTGTTTAATTGATTAAGTATAAGATTAATTGAATTACATATCTGAACAAGACTAGTTGAGTATACATAGAACAAAGTTCTCGAAATAAGTTGAGTATAAACTAGAATTGGGCTCATTGGTATATTCTGATTTCCGCATTGTACTTTGATATATCGAAAGATTTTTGAAAATTCTATTCACCCCCCTCTAGACATTTTCACTAGCTTACTCGTTATTACGAACTGCTGTTTCTTGATAACCGACTTAAGACTTGGGTGAAGTCTTGGTCCGTGACTGTACGTGCTCTTACGTGTCCTTTATCGCTGTACTTGGAAATATCTGTTTCTTGATACTATACTGTGTTATACGTATTTTCTTGAATCATGTCGCTCGAAATTAGTGCTAACAAGTTACCTAAGTTACAGGTTCAGGACTATGACTATTGGAAGCTGAGGATGGAAGCCATCTTCAGTTCCACTCACGACTTAATGATCTCCGTCATCACTAAAGGTCCAATCGTGACCATGATCCCCAATACTGCTGCCCTCGACAAGGACAAACCCGTGGGCACTCTCGTCAAGAAACCAAGGTCAGAACTAACCTCAGAAGAAATGAGGCAGAATAATTTGGATAGCTTGGCCAAGAATTACATCTTACACACTCTTCCTAACGAGTATCTAGGAAAAGTGTTAAAATGTAAAACTGCTAAAGAAATGTGGGATCGCTTAGCTATCATTTGTGAAGGGACATCCTTAATCAAAGAAAGCAAGCTTTCCACAACAGTCCAAAGATTTGAATCATTTCATATGAAAGCTGGTGAAACAATCGACCAGCTGGATACTCGTTTTACTAAGATCATGAATGACTTGGAAGTCCTTGGTAAATCATATACTCCACGTGAAATC
This sequence comes from Galeopsis tetrahit, assembly GCA_963675135.1. NCBI lineage: Eukaryota > Viridiplantae > Streptophyta > Magnoliopsida > Lamiales > Lamiaceae > Galeopsis > Galeopsis tetrahit. The sequence continues at coordinate 93,779,473 of OY776120.1, forward strand.
AATCTTAGGATTCTTAAAAGCCTTGATAGTCGATGGAAAATGGTAAAAATGCTTGTTAAGAATACCCAAGATATAGACGTGTGGACTGCAGAGACCATGTTTCAAACTCTAAAGGCCCATGAGTTTGATTTAGACGAAGATGAACCAATAGCAAGTAGTGACAGAGAACATGCTGTATCTAAGAACGTTGCTTTTAAGTCTAGTTCGTCTAAGGTAGATAGGTCAAAGTCTAAGACTAGGTCTGCTTCTGTGAAAGACGAGTTAGATACTGATCTTAGTCTGAAGGATCAGGTAAGCCTCATGGTTAGAAAGTTTGATAGGCTGAATAAACGTTTCGGAAGATATAAGAAGTTCTATAGAGATCATAGAGGGTCTGCTTCTAAGAACTCGTTTGAGACCAGACGAGATCGAAACTCGTCCGAAAGGAGAGACGAAGTCTCGAAAGGTAATAGACAAGATAGAGAGTCCGATGGTAGGAAGATTACTCGTTCTGATAGACGTGATAAACGAAGGAATAACTCTCCTACTAAAAAGGCTACTAATGATCTCCTGTGCTATAACTGTGAGAAACCAGGTCACTACATATACGAATGTCCAGACCTGAGTACTGATGATCGAGAAGAACGCAAAGCACGAAGGGAAAGAAGATACAACCGTGGCAAGAAGGCAATGATGGCCAATGATGACTCTGATTCTGATTTAGACGAGTTGCCATCGTCCTCATCTATCTACCCGTTTGATCCAGATCACGATGAAGCTTTCATAGTAGATGATGGTCTATGCTGCATGGCTAAAATCGACCAAGAGGTATCAACTGCTACTTCCTTTCAATCTTGTGATGAATCGGACTCTGATGAAAGTGATACGGCCAGTAGCAAAGTAGGGAGTAGCCTTCAGCACTCTACTAGTGCAGTTGAAGACGACCTCCTACTCGCTAACCAGGCATTCATTGAAGTCAGCGACGAGAACATTGCATTAAAATAGGAAATCATTGATCTTAAGGAAGCTCAGTCTAAAGTAGATCCTAATGTAACAGTCCTAAATGAACGCTTGACTGAAGAGTTAAGTCAACTCAAAGAAAAGTGTGCATTGACAGACAAGTTATATCAAGACCTACTTAAGACACATGCAACTGAAAAAAATGAATTCAATGTTTTAAAAAATAAGTGCAAAAAGCTTGAAGAACGTAATAAGTTCTTAGAAACCGAGGTTGTCACTCTAGACCTTAAACTTACTGACCTGGTTAACTCCTCTAAGGCTAACCTTGAATTGTCAGATAGGTATAGGGCTCCTGCTGACAAGACAGGCATATGTGCTAAGTCACCTAGCTCGTCTACTCGAGTCCCTAAGAACCCTACTATTTTCATCTCAAGCTCTTTGACTAATGATAAAGGAAAAGGACCAATGATATACGATATTGGAACTCCATCTGAAGGCACTGTACCCAAACAAACTCAAGTTAACATTCCAATTACCAATGGAGGTAAAAAGAATGTTAACAACAAGGCTGTTCCGTTTAAGACTAGTCAACAAAGGACTAGAAATCGTGGACGACCTAATCAGGTCAGATACAAGGACTGGTATCCTGAGGAGACAAGTACTAGACAAGTACAAAGTAGATGGAAAGAGCCTAGACCTCCTTTCATAAGGCAGTCTCAGCTCTACTCGTCTAGGCCTAGGAATGTGGCTCCAAAATATCATATTCAACCCGTCTTATATCCTCCGCCTGAATCGTATGATATCGAAGGAGAAGAAAGACCTAAACATGTCTATAAACCGTATGGCCCCAATGCATACAAGCCCTACTCTGACTATCACAGACCGGTGCCTACTCAAGTAGAGGTTAAGTCAAAAGGCTACCTCAGACGAGTAGACCCAAGAACTGCTGATAGGCCAGACAAGGACAACAGGGTCTTATTTTGCAACAAATATGGTCGAAAGCTTAGAAGATCAAACTTGTTCAGGACTCCAATGTACATTTGGATTCCATTGAACTGGACTAACCCCCCAGGACCCCAATAAACAAGGAGGGTACCTAAATTATGGAATATCATCTAATGCAGGATCGACTCGATCTATACAAGAAAGGTGGCTCAATAGGAGAAACTTGGTACATAGACAGTGGTTGTTCGCACCACATGACTGGTACCAAGGTTCTTCTATCAAGCTACTATGAGCAAGAAGGACCAAAGGTTATATTAGGTGATAGCTCTACAGCCATCACAAAAGGCTTTGGTTATATCCGAAATGGCGACGTAGAGATACAAGACGTATCTTACGTAGAAGGTTTGAAATATAATCTACTATCTGTTTCACAATTTTGTGATCGAGGTTACAAAGTGCAGTTCAAAAGTCAAAAGTGCGAAATCATAGACAAGAGGACTTATACCAAACTACTCGTCGGCATAAGACAAGGTAGTGTGTACATTGTGAATTGGAAAAGTTGTCCGCGGGACACTTGCCTTCTTACTAAGACACCCAAAGAGATCAGTTGGCTTTGGCATAGACGCCTTTGCCACATGAACTTTAAGGTGATTAATAAGATTGCAAGAGATTACCTTGTTGAAGGTATACCCAACGAAATCTATTTCAAATCACATGTATGCGATGCCTGTCAAAAAGGTAAACAGGTAAAGGGTTCCTTTAAATCTATTCCAACCCTCTCAACAAGTAGAGTTCTTGAACTTCTACATATGGACTTACATGACCCAATTACTCCTCCAACTTTGAACGGTAGAAGGTACACACTTGTTGTGGTAGACGACTATTCTAAGTTCACTTGGGTAGTCTTCTTACACAAGAAGAGTGATACACAAACACTCCTACCTGATCTGTTGAAGAAGATACAAGTTGAGAAGAATCAGTCCATTGTCAAGATCCGTAGTGACAAGGGTACTGAATTCATTAACTGCTATATTAAAGAATTTTGTTCTAAGCGTGGCATCCAGCACCTTATTAGTGCAGCAAGGACACCACAACAAAATGGAGTAGCAGAACGAAGGAATAGAACTCTTAAGGAGGCCTGCAGGACCATGCTGACAGAGTATAATACTCCTTAGAAGTTTTGGGCAGAAGCGATCAATACTGCATGCCATTCCCAAAACAGAAGTGCTATCAATAAAGCACTAGGTAAGACGCCCTATGAGGTATGGAAAGGTCGAAAACCCAGAATTTCATATTTCCATATATTTGGTTGTAAGTGTTTTATCCATAACAATGGGAAAAGCAAGTTGAATGCATTCGATGCTAAAGCAGACGAGGGGATATTCTTAGGGTACTCCTCGACTAGCAAAGCATTCAGAGTGTTCAACTACTCTACCCTATGTGTGGAAGAAACACCACATGTAGTTTTCGATGAATCCCTACAGGACTCGTCTGCCGACCAGATCAGTAAGAAGGTAACTGATCTATCGATCCAAACTGACCAAGAATCAGAAGTTTATGAATCTGTTCAAGCCTATAACCCGTTCATGAAAGCTCTCGAGTCTGATGATCAGGAGAAGGTAAGTGCTCAAGGTAAATCTACTAGACCAGTTGACATGCCCGAACTAGTCGACTCGTCTACTCCTACTAAATTTTCTGATGTAAATGATATTGAAATGCATGATGCTATAGTTGATCTAGATGATGATACTATGCATACTAAGACTAGAAAAACATGGAAATCTGCTCATGATACTGAAAATATCATTGATGACTCTACTGTTGGTGTAAAGACTAGACGACAACTCTTTGAGTCACAAGAACAACCTAGTCCATCTTTGTTTTGCTGGTGTTGTTTCCTCTCATCTATCGAGCCTAAAACCATCAAAGAGGCATTGGCTGATAGTAATTGGATCATCACTATGCAAGACGAGTTGAACCAGTTTGTTCGAAATGACGTCTGGGAACTTGTCGATAGGCCTAAACATCATAATGTAGTTGGCACTCGATGGATTTTCAAAAACAAGAAAGATGAGAATGATGTAGTCGTTAGGAATAAGGCTAGACTAGTAGCCCAAGGCTATTCACAAGCTGAAGGCATAGACTATGATGAAACATATGCTCCTGTTGCTAGACTAGAAGCCATTCGATTGTTCCTTGCATATGCTGCTTATATGAAATTTACCGTATATCAAATGGATGTCAAAAGTGCATTTCTTAACGGTATTCTTGCGAAAGAAGTGTATGTTGAACAACCTCCAGGTTTCGAAGTCAAAGGCAACCAGGTGTACAGATTAAAGAAGGCCTTATATGGACTAAAACAAGCTCCAAGAGCATGGTATGATACACTCTCTCTCTTTCTGTTAGAAAATGGTTTTACTAAGGGCAAGGTCGATAGAACCTTGTTCAGAAGACAAGAAGGGAAAGACATTTTACTCGTCCAAATTTACGTAGATGACATCATCTTTGGATCATGTTGGTCCTGAAAGAAGTATATAACAAGTGTATTGGGGGGGGGGGAATACACTTGTATGCAAATTCTTTTCAAACTTGATCAAACCAGAGATCAGCAAGGTTGTCTTGGACAACTCTGCTGAAGAAGATTAACTCTGTAAAGATAATCAAACTACTAAGTACTCTTGAGTACTTAGTTGAATAACTATATAATGGAGTTGTATGTGCGGAATAGTGGTTGGCCCTTTAAGTTTAGACTCCTTTAGTTTATGAAATCACTTAGTCAATTCAATGCAATCCAGTTTAGTTTCAGGGAACTTGTCCAATACAGTTTTTGCACAGTCTTAGAATATAGGTTCTTTGAAAGACCAGTTTTGTGTGCAGTGTTGAATGTATGAAAGCATTTGAAAAGTAAATCAACACAAGAGTTTATAGTGGTTCAGAGGCTCAAGCTCCTACATCCACTTTCCCTGATTGAACATGATAATTCCTTCACTCTTGGAATTAACTTTTTTTATAGTGCCAAGGTGCACTTGATCAAGAACACCACTCCTTGGTGAATTGATCCCTAGGATGTCTAGAGTCCTAGTACCCTCTTCTCAACTCAGAACTGAACTGTTCTTCTCTCAACAGTCAGCTCCTACCACTTCTACTACTACAACCTTCTCACTTTCTCACTTGAAATGGGTAAGGGTTGAAGTAAGGTTCCAACTAATGAGATATCCTTTACAATGAAGATCAGTGTATAAGGATTAGGATATCTCTCTAAGCTTTGTATGGATATACAGTAAGTTCAGCTTAGAAGAAGTGTTTGAAGACTAAGATAGTCTCTCTGAAAGCTTTGAAAGCACTTGATTTCTTGTAGGATAGTTGGCTTGGTAGTTGGTGCTTCAAATGGTCTTCACACTTCGGTATTTATAGACAAATTTGAGGATTTTCCCGTTGGAGAGGCAGCCCCAAATTGCTATAAATGTCTTCCTTGAGTTCTTCAAACTGGAAGACAGATTCTTGATAGTGACATGTCCTTATTTGGGTAATAAACGGCTGTTAAGACTTTGTCTTCATTCTGCAGCACTTTTCCCAATGTTTGACTTCTTGTTAAAACTTGGACATGGCTTCTGAAGATTGATCCAATGATAGGACAACATTCCTTATCAAATGGACAACTCTCCTTATCACTATCAGTAGTTTTGCTTATCAGCATAGTTGGCTTGCTCTTCTTCAGATGACTTGGCTCTTTCCCTTTGCTTCATTTAGAATTGATCTCAGCATGATATAGTGAAGTCTTTTAGGGTGTAGTTGTCTTCTTCTCTTCAGCATAGTTGACCTTCAAGCATTAGAGCATTTGTTCTGGTTCAATTTTGCTTAAACAACTCTTCTGGACAACTCTCCTGATCAGCATACTTGGCCTTTGAGCTTCAGAGCTTTTGTTTTTGCACAGAGTCAACCTCTTTGGACAACTCTCCTGATCAGTGCATTTGAGTAAACTTGTCCTTTTGAGCTTTACAACCTTGTTCTTGCATAGAGACAACTTCTCTGGACAATTCTCCTGATCAAGGCATTTGGTTTTCAATAGAGTATGCTTGGCCTTAGTGTTTGTTCCAGAATTTGAGCCTTGAGGGGACTTGATCTTGATCATCTTCAAAGCATAGGTTCCCCCTCACAATGTGCATCTAATCATCTAAGAGCTGCCTAACATATCAGCTTCTCATCTAGCCTTATGCTATGTGTTCTAACAATCTTAGAACACAGTCATCTTGACTTAGGCATGTCTCAGGGGGTTTTGGTATTTAATCAAAACATATGTCATTTTATTCCCAACAAATCACCTAACAAAAAGCTGAGTGAAAGTTTCTCAACACTCATGCAAAGTAATTTTGAGATGTCTATGATGGGTGAAATGAATTACTTTCTTGGTCTTCAAGTAAAACAGACCCCAGAAGGGATTTTCATAAATCAAGCAAAGTACACTAGAAATCTTCTAGACAAGTATGGGATTAAAACATGCAAGTCCACTAGCGTACCTATGCTACCTACATACAGGATGGATCCAGACGAACAAGGTAAATGTGCTGATCAAACATATTATCGTGGTCTTATTGGTTCATTACTATACCTGACTGCTAGTAGACCTGATATTGCATTCTCTGTTGGCGTATGTGCTCGTTTTCAAGCTAATCCAAAAGAGAGTCATATGGAAACCACTAAAAGGATATTGAAATATTTGAAAGGAACCATCAATCGTGGTATATGGTATCCTTCAAATGATGATTTATCTCCAAGTGGCTACTCAGATTCTGATTTTGGTGGCTGTAGAATAGATAGGAAATCTACATCTGGTTCTTGTCAATTCTTAGGCACAAAACTCATTTCATGGTTTTCGAAAAAGCAAACTAGTGTGGCTACCTCTACTACCGAAGCCGAGTACATGGCTGCTGGTAGCTGCTGTAGTCAACTACTTTGGCTCATGCAACAACTTAGAGATTACAACATATATGAATCGAATGTTCCTATTTTCTGTGATAGTAATAGTGCAATTGCCATTACACAAAATCCTGTTTTGCACACACGTTGTAAGCATGTTGATGTGAAACATCATTTTATACGTGATCATGTAGAAAAGAAGGATATTCGCATGGAAAAGATTCACACTGATTTTCAAAGAGCTGATATTTTCACAAAACCATTACCTGAGGCTCGATTTCGTGAATTATGCATTAGTCTAGGACTAATTGATCTTGACCCTACTAGTATGTAGCAATGTACTAACTAGACAGGTACATTCCTAAGAAGAAAGGACAAACAAACAAGACCACTAAAACAGAGCACTCGTCTACTCACCCAATAGACAGGTATACAAGGTCAGACAAGATGACCAAACAACCCGATGAGGAAGCTGGTAAAGCTGAGGGTAATACTAAGAGAATAAACATTTAAGGGGGAATCTATGATTTCTTGAAGAGCCTTATGTTGACTCTTAAGTTTGTTAAAAGTCATCTTGTTCGAAACCTTGATCATTGCTTTAGATTGATATTAATCTTAATTATTCTACTCTACTACCTGTATCTCATCTAATGTGTCGCACAAGATAAGATAGGTACAAATAGTCGTTCGACGATCAGAATAGATAAGTACAATCGAAGGGGGAACTCGTCTTGTGCACATTAGTCTACTCGTCTGTTCTGGATAGACTCGAACAGACTAGATAAGTGTTCTTATACTTTAAATACTCTAAGTGTTTAAACAACACGAGTTAAGGATACAAATGTAATTTGTTAATGAAATTTTTGAAAAACCCTAGAATTGGATTTATACACTCCATTTAATGAGGTGTATACACCCAGTTCGCGCCCAAACTCTATTATGCTAGGTTTGATGAGTACACTCCTCTATCCTACCAATAGAAGAGGCGGATTTAAAAAAATTACAATAGCAAATCACGTAATCCTCTCGATTCCGTAACTGAATTCCAAAAGACTCTTATACTAGACCGTTGGATTAAACCTTTCAATCTCAACCTTTGATTCAAAACTCAAGGTTTATCAAAACCCCAACTGGTTCATTTTTTTTTGTCTCTCACGTTTCCATAACTCCTACTTTCAAGCAATCAAAACTTCTTGTTCTCTCTAACCGTCTGAACTTTTCTTTCACACTATGTCAATCGTTTCAATGTTTGATGCTCGCACTAACATGCAAGCAAGGTTTGATCTAGAAAAATATGCTACCGAAGGCAAGGTGCATGTGGAAGGATCAGTGTTCTTCAAAGGAAAACACACTGATGACAACAAAGAAATTCTCTTAAAGTGTTGGAGATGTGGCTTAAGACCGTACTTGGAGGCATTTCCAGAAGTTGTGCTCGAAGAGGAGGTGTTAGAATTTTATGCCACAGCCACTCGACAAGGCGACTCGATTGAAGCCTTTGTTGGTGGAAGGCGAGTTGAGATTTCTCGTGAGTTCTTAACAGAATCTTTAAAGCTACCATCCGGATCCATAGATATCGAAAGATATGCTGAAGGTCAAGAGTTGAGGTACCTAAGCATCTTTTGTGGAAAGCAGCTGAGGTTGAATCGCGATGGCAAGATTCCTGCTGTTAAGAAGAAGGAGCTTCTTGAAAAATTCAAGACTCTTCTTGACATTGCGTCGAAGATGTTGCTAGGAGTCACCGGGAGTTATGACTCTGTGACACTCCAAAAAGCAAGGGTGATGGCTGTGATTCATGATGGAATCACTGAAGGAAACTGGTCGAAATTCTTCTTGGACAGAGTGATGTATTTTAAGAAGAATGTTCAAGTCGACACCAGTACAGTTAACTGGGTTGTGTCTGCGGCTGTAAGCTTCAGAAACAAGTTAAGTATCTTATTACCCATCTTGTTACCGAACAAGTCGAGTTGGAGTAAGGGCAAGCCATTCCATCCTCTCAAACATTATCTGAAGAAGGAGGCTCTGGCAAAGCAAGCTGCTGCAAGAACTGCTGCTCCTAGACAAGTTCAAATCAATCCAGATGACGCCATGTTTGAAGCTGCCTCGTCTAGTTCTGAGGAAGACGAGTCGGGCAGTGGAAGTTCTGAGAAAGCTGAGGCTGGAACTAGTGGTAGACTAGTTCAGTATGTGCAAGAGGAGGCCATGTTTGAGGCTGCAGGAGATTCGGAAGAAACTCACTCAGACAAGGAGCTTGAGAAAGATGAGGAGGCAAGTGCTGAAATTCCTCAAGTATATCGACTGGTGAGAGTCGAGTCGAGTCCATCGCCAGACAAGTCGAGTGCGGAAAAGGTTGGTACCTCTTCTAGAACTTTGTCAATTCCTCTCTCTCTCCCCGTCAAAACCAAGGCCAGATCACTTCGATCTCGTGCCAGACCTGTACCCAAAACCTCATCAGTGTTGGCAGTGCAACCACTGAGAGCCAACATAACCCAAGACACTACTATATTTGATACAGTTGATACTCCTACAATTTTCGAACCAAACCTAGCCACATTAAAGCCCTTAGAAACCACCACCCAAATTCCTTCTACCTCAACAGAAAATTTTGAACCTAACAACCCATCTATTTCAGACAACACTCCTGTTGCCACTGCAACAACTAAGACAGGGACCCTACCTGCTCAGACCCCGTCTGAAACTAGATTTGAATCCCTTGTTTATTATCCGATGTGCTTAAGGGAGAAGAGAATTCGTGCTAAGGTGAGCAACAATTTGATAAAGAGGCTCTCGTCTATTGAGATAGACACTTCAACAGAGCAGTTTGAGAAACTTCTTAGGATTTGCACATGGGTTGCATTGAAGAAGTCTTCAACAAATGATCTTTTTGAAGTCATCTTAGGGATGGGAGGAATCTCCAATTTCGTGGATTGGGAGATGGAACAAAAAGAGAACAGTGGAGTTCAAGACCATTCAGAGTTAACTCCTGCTCATGCCCTAACCACTCTTGTGAAGAGAATGCTCAATATTCCTGATGCGGTGTTATGTTCAGAATTCCAGAGTGATGTTGGTATCCAGACTGATCTACTAGAAGAAGAGTTGACAGCAGAGTTAGTTGATGTTGCTGTTCAGACTGATCATCTGGAAGAGACTATTGAAAGTGCTGAAGAAGAAGACAATTTGATCGAACTTGGTGAAGAAGATGATGAGTTTGTTGAAGCCATCATGTTTGATGAAGATGAGCTTGTTGAAAAAGTTCAAACAGAAGATATTGCTGAAGCTCAATCGTCTACTCAAGCATTTCCTGAAAGCTATCTAGAAGAGTTGAAGATAGACTTGAAGGATGTTGTCAAGACTGCTATAGATGAGTTCTTACACTCAAAACTGAAGGATGTGCTGGTTGAACAGAATCAGTCACTTGTTGACACCTCAAGAGAATTAATTGTTGGAGAGGTCAACAAGATGGACTCGTCTTTTAGAGAAGAAATGTATGCTGAAATTGAGAATTTCCTGAAGAAGCAAGTTGATTTCTCAGAAAAGAGATCTATTTCTTTTGAAAGATCTTTGGCTGAAGAGCCAAGCAAAATGGAGAGACTCTACAGAGTAAAGATTGAGATTGCAGATGAACAGCGTCGTGAAGCACAAGATCAGTTGATGCGTGCTAGAACTGTTCTTAACGAGTTAACAGATCAGAACAGGCTGCTCAGACAAACAGCTACTCATTTCAAGGACGAATTAGTCATTAATTCAAAGAAGTTGGAGTCTACTGCTGATCGACTAGACAAGATGAGTCGTGATCAGACACATCAAAGGCTGATCGACTAGTCTTTTCACTCTTAAGGCAAGTGATGAAGCCAAAAAGGGGGAAGAGACAAGTAGAGTTGAAGGAAAGTCAAGTGCTGAACCTGAAATGAAGGAAGCTGCTACTGCTATGCAAGATCTCAAAAGGCCTAAGAGAGGCAAGTTAGTGAAGAAGGCAGATCTTGAGCAGGCTAGAGCAGATGAGTTGAAAAGATTAGAGAAAGGTAAAAATGTTGCAGTTGCGTCTACAGAAGCTGAAGTTCAAACCAGACAAGTCAAGAGGAAGCTTGTGATTGAAGATCAACAAGATGATATAACTGCTGAGATTGTGAAGAAGCAGAAGATTGATGATGATGATGAATCTAATTATGCTTGCAAGAAGAAGCTGGGTAAGCATATTCGAAGACTGCAGAAGCTGAAAGCTAATCCAGATCAAGTTGAAGATGCATTCATTGACAACCTCATTGATAATGAACATTGTGAAGATTGGTTCAAAGTCAAGTTGCAATGGGAGTTAGATCACTGGATTGTTCGTAAATTTGGTGAAGCTAATTGTTCTGAAGAACTTAATGCTATGTTTGATAAATTCATGGAAGTTCAAGATCGGAAGCTGTTGAATCTGATCATGAAGATAACTGCTGCTGTGAATTATAACATTCTAGTTCCTATTTTTCCAAAGTGGATTACTCCGATGTTAGGTTCTGGAAAAAGGATCGACTTCAACCATATTAAGAAATTTGAAGAAGACCTGCTGGATAAAGAGAAGATCGAGACTGAGGATCATATGTCAGTGATTCATAAGAGAATACTCGATGCGTTCTGTGTTCCGAATCCAGAAGGAGGTACTTTATCAGATTAGTTTTTTTTTCTCTGGTACTTAGTTTTTATTTTGATTTTGATTAAGTATGTGTAATATCTACTGATCTATTTTGGAATGAATGAAAAGATAAGTACTATTTGATGTTTAAGACAAGATAACTACTTAACTAGTCTACTATTGTGAAAAGATTCAAGTAGTTTTGGCTTCATAAAAAAGGGGGAAATTGTTGGGATATGAATCCTAGAACAAGTCCTAATTGGTGATTAAAAAGATAATGATGAAGCTTTGATAAGCCAAAAGTAGTTTGAATATTTTCTAAGTGTTGACTGATCTAGTCTAGTTATGAAGTCATCTTGAGCAGATCAGTAGAGTTCACAAGACAAGTACTGAGTTTCACAAGTAATAAGTTCACAAAGACAAGTACTTATGATATGTTGATACTTTGTATAAGTGTTAGGATTTATACTGAGCTATATTAAAAGTTTTATAGAAGCTCATGTTTTACGATTTATATTTGTATATTTGATGTATAGATTCGTAAGTTGACTAAGCTATGTTATAAAGCTTAATGTAATGTAATAGTCTTGTTAGGATTAGATGCTAGGACTAGATTAGTTCTATGTTGAAATCTACAGAAGATGTCTACTGCACAAGACAAGTAGAAGATGAAGTCTACTACTGAAGGACAAGACAAGTGCGCAAGACAACAAGACAGGTCAACAAGAAGACTGAAGTTAGGTACAAAAATGCGTATTGAAGATAAGGATTGAAGAGTTAGTTAGAAATAACTAATTAACAAACAAAGAAACGCGTGGATGGATAAGTATGGAAGTTGCAAGTTAGTTTTCAAGAAAAGTTGGTTACAACTGACAAGTTCTTGAATTCAGAAGTCTATAAATACTTCAAGGTATTCATCAATTCAAAACGACATAACAACTGCAAAATCCACATACTGAAGCATTTTGAAGAAATCACTCACAGAGTTGAAGTTCAGAAAGCAAGTCTGCAAGACATGTGAAGATCAATGAAGACTGCTACTGAATAGAGAAGTTTTACTTTTTGTTTTTATCAAGTTGCTAGATACTTGTAAATCTCTAGTTAGATCGAAGAGGCACTTGGTAGTGTTTTCGAGAAGATCTAAGTCTTATTTCTTGGGACTTAAAGCTACAAGAACACATTACTCCATTGGACGAGTTAATAAGAATTTCACAACTGGGTTTGTGAGAGTGGATGTAGACAAGTTGTCGAACCACTATAAATCTCGTGTTTGATTTACTTTACTGTTTTGTTTGTTGTTTAATTGATTAAGTATAAGATTAATTGAATTACATATCTGAATAAGACTAGTTGAGTATACATAGAACAGAGTTCTCGAAATAAGTTGAGTATAAACTAGAATTGGGCTCATTGGTATATTCTGATTTCCGCATTGTACTTTGATATATCGAAAGATTTTTGAAAAGTCTATTCACCCCCCTCTAGACATTTTCAATAGCTTACTCGTTATTAAACTCAACTTGGGACCTACATATATAACAATGCTTGTCTTAGATGAGCTCACTCACTGGGGGTAAGGGTATGGATGCTTGCTGGATTTCTTCTATGAAGGTGTTCTTGAGCTCTACTGATTGATGAACACTTAAACTCATTTTGCTCGGCCTTTGCATCACCCTTGCCTATATTGTGAGATATGAATTGAACTCATATATATAGATGGAATTATGAATGTTACTGTTGGAAAGTAACAATCAAATCTCACTATTTCGAGAATCACAATCTTTTGGCAGATACTATTGAATATTACCGTTGCCTAGTAATATTCAATGTAGCATGGACTTTCTTTTCTTGAGCTTTGTGTCTTGTCAGAATCTTGATGTCTTATGTTGTCTTCCAATAGGTCCACGTCAGCTCTGATTTGACTCTTCAATGTGGATACAAATGACATTTGACTCAACTGATAGACTTAACCGATCTTGAACACCTCTTCAAAATTATATTTCGTTGCTAATACTTTGTGATGAATTATAAATTTTTGTTGATAATTTCTTGGGATTAATATTTGCGACGAAACTAAAATATTTCATGGCTATATTAGCAACAATTTTTTTTTAAAATTTTGTTGTTAATAATCAGGACAAAAATGAAAATTATATTTAGTCGCTATTATTTTGTGATGAAATTGATTTTTTGTAGTTAATTTCTTGGAATTAATATTTGCGACAATATTAAAATATTTCATCGCTACAGTTGCAACAAATTATTTTATTTTGTTGTTAATAATAAGAATAACAATGAAAATTATATTTCGTCGCTAATATTTTAGAGACAATATTGAAATTTTCATGACTAATTTTGTGGATTTAATATTTGCGAGAAAATTAAAATATTTCATTAATTATTTGTTTATAAAAATATTTATAAATATATAAATGTTTATAAATCAGTTTAAATGTCTATAAATTAATATTTTTAGTATAGCAATTGTTTAAATTATGTTATAACATCAATATTTTTTAAATGATAATATTATATATATATTAAAATAAATATATGTATTATAATAATATTAAATATGTTATAGGTCAATATCTTTTTATATGATAAATCTTGAGTTGATCGAAATTGAAAATGATGAAGAGAAGGATAACGAGGGAGAATATGATGCAAATGAAGATGGACATAAAAATGAGAAGATGAAGATTAGATGTAATAGTTATTAATTTTTTTAAATTGTTAAAATAACATTGATTTTTTACAATTGGAATTGTTTTAAAAATTACAATATATATATATATATATATTGATTTTTTGCAAATGGGTCGGGTGAATACATGGCACCCATCTCCTCCGCGGGTACGCGTATCAAAGGTCCGTTCTTCTGACATCTCTCACACTTCCTCACAAATTCTCGAGCATCTCTTATCACACTGGGCCAGTAGAAACCTGCCTTGAACACCTTCTACACAATAGTCTTGTAACCCTCATGACTAGCTGCACAACCTTCATGGATATTCCTGATTACAAATTCCGCTTCCTGCTTTGAGAGACATTTCAGGTATGGCTGAGTAAAGGATCTTTTGTATAACTGATCCCCAATGATACAGTACTTCACCCTCAAAGCCTTGGTTTCTCTGGATGCTGGAGCTGCGGGATCCTTGTTCAACTCTTCCCATATCTCCTTTCTCCAGTCGTCCCCTTCTGTTATCTCCCCCACTAAGGCTTCAGTCGCCAGCCGATCCGCCACTAACAGGGTTATCTTCCCTTGCCCCTCGAACTCAATGGAACTGGCTAACTTGGACAACCCATCTGCCTTCGTGTTCTCTTCCCTCGGTATCTGTATTACTTCGAAAACATGGAACTTGATCCTCAAGTTCCTTACCTGCTCCAAATACGCAATCATCTTCTCGTCTTTAGCGAGGTATTCTCCTATTACTTGCTGCACCACCAGTTGCGAATCTGAATATAGGGTGATCTTTTGCGCTCCCAGCTCCGCTGCCATGTTAGCCTCTCTAATCAGGGTCTCATATTCCGCTCCGTTATTAGAGGTTGAAAATCGGAACTTCACCGCGAACTGTATCTCCTGACCTTCAGGGTCAACCAATACTATCCCTGCCCCACATCCTAGTGCTGATGCGGAACCATCGACATACACTTTCCAGCCTTCCATCTCCTCCGTTCTAATGGATTCTTGAATAAAATCCGCTAAGGCTTGGGCTTTGATAGCCCTCCGGGGTTCATAATCAACATCATATTCCTGTAATTCAACGGCCCACTTGACCATCCTTCCTGATAAGTCTGCTCTTCCTAGTACATGTTTCATAGGGTAATTAGTCTGCACAATGATTTTATATGACAAGAAATAAGTGCGTAATCGCCTAGCCGTCACTACTACCGTCAGGGATGCCTTTTCCACCTCCGAATATCTGACCTCTGCTCCTTGGATTACCTTACTCACATAGTATATGGGCTGTTGTGTGGAGCCCTCTTCCTTCATCAAGGTTGTACTCAAGGAATGTTCCCCTACTGAAAGATACATGAATAAGATATCTCCTTGAGAGGGTTTTGTCAATTTCGGGAGTTGCTCCAAGTGAAGCTTAAGTTCTTCAAAAGCTTTCTGACAACGTTCATCCCATTCAAATTTTGATCATTTCCTTAATGTCCTGAAGAAGTGATGAATTTTCTCCACTGACCGTGCTATGAATCTGCTGAGGGCTGCTATTCTGCCATTTAGGGTCTATAGCTCTTTCAGGTTTCGAGGGGGCTGCATGTCGAGTATGGCCTTTACCTTTGCAGGGTTGACTTCTATAACCCCCCAACGGGGTCACTGTTCTAGTTCACATGGCCAGTTAAAGTTCGACTGTTAATTTCATTCGTCATAAGGATAAGTTGACGTGATATTGAGATTAAAGACTGAATGTCTGGTCAATGAATACATTTGTAAACGACCACCCTAACGTGGCTTGCATATGTGTTTGTTGGGCTGTTGGAGGTTGTGTTGAATATTGGTTTTGAAGGTTTCCAATGTTTTATGCTTCAAACTTATGTGATTCATTGCTTGCATTTTATTTATTTCAGATACATTATGGTGACATTCAACCCACTTATTGTTGGTCAAAAATTACTTGGATTGGAAAAGAAATTTGGACATTGTCCTAGTTGCTGATGAGTACAAGTTTGTACTCGATACACCTGCTCCTGCCCCTTTGGGAGCTGAATCTACTGAAGAGCAAAGGGAGGCTCATAAGAAGTGGCACAAGGCTGATGAGATGGCTCGTTGTTACATTTTGGCCTCGATGTCAAATGTTTTACAACAGCAGCATCAAACTATGTCTAGTGCCGCAGCTATGATGTTGAGCCTCAAAGAGCTTTTTGGTGAGAAAGATAGGGCTGCCCGCTTTGAGGCTATGAGGAAGATCATGTCAACCTCTATGCCAGAGGGAGCGTCCGTGAGGGACCACGGTCTCAAGATGATGGAATATCTGAATGAGATTGAGGTCCTCGGAGGGTTAATCGATAATGACCCCAAGATCGATATGATCCTACACTCGCTCCCAAAGTCTTTTGAGAACTTCCGTGTAAACGCGATCATGAGTAAGAAGGATTATACTTTAACCGAGCTTCTTACGGAATTGGTCGCGGTGGAGGGTCTCATGGGTAAACGACCACAAGCCAATGTTACTGTTCAGGCTGGACCTTCTTCGTCTAATGGCAAGAAGAAGAAAAAGCCTTTACAGAAAAAGGGTGGTGGTGAAAGCAGTGGGAGCAAGAAACTAGCACCTTCTGGTGGCGTGAAAAAGCCGAAGGGCAAATGTTTCAAGTGCAACAAGACGGGACATTGGAAGTCTGATTGTCCTCTTTTGAAAAAGGACAACTCTGGTACGTCTCTCGCTTTAGTTGTTGAAACATGTTTTGCGGCTTGTTCTGCCTTTTCTTGGGTAGTAGATACAGGAGCCACTGACCATGTTTGTTACACCTTGCAGGGGTTTCTGCAGACAAGGGAACTGAGTGAGGGCGAGATTACTATTAGTTTGGGCAATGCTGCGATAGTATCAGTGGTTGCAGTGGGAGACGTGCACTTATGTTTTTCTAATTCTGTTTTAGTATTAAAGAACGTTTTATACGTGCCGAATTTTCGGAGAAATTTAATTTCTATTTCGAAGTTATTTTTGGATGGATGCTCAGTTGTTTTTAATGACAATGTTGTTATTATGAGAAATGACTCTTTAATCTGTTCTGGCACGTTAGAAAACAATCTTTATACTATTACGTGTGCATATCATACTGTGACTGAAGCTCATTCATCATCATCATTAAATAAGAGAAAGGAACCTTCTAAGTTGAATCAAACATACCTTGTTGGTCCTTGGTGGAGTATAACACAAGTGTATGGGGGGGGGGGGAATGCACTTGTGTATGCAAATTCTTTTCTTTTTGACAAATTGGTCTTATCAGGCAAGTTGTCTCACAACTGGCCTGAGTGTGAACTTTGATAGATACTTGTCCTACTGATTACTATTGAGTGATCAGTTGGCTAAATATCTAAAAGAGTTACTTAGTGCGGAATGTGGTTGGCCTTTGACTAAAGAGATACTCCAAGTTAATTTCAGAAAAATACAGGTTATCAGGGACTTTGTCCAAAACAGATTTTCTTACTTACTGAGTTATGAATCTTTAAAATATGTTTGAATGAAGTGAAGTTAAGAATGCAGTAAGTAAATGAGACACAAGTTTATAGTGGTTCAGAGACTTAAGCTCCTACATCCACTTTCCCTGATTGAACAGGATAATTCCTTCTCAATGGAATTAGCTTGTTTTATAGTGCCAAGGTGCACTGATCAACAACACTCTCTTAGTGTTTTGATCCCTAGGATAACTTGAGTCCTAGTGCTCAATCTCTCTGAGTTAAGACTGTTGGGATATGAATCCTAGAACAAGTCCTAAATGATGAATAAAAGATGAAGTTTTGATAAAGCCAAAAGTAGTATGAATATTTTCTAAGTGTTGACTGATCTAGTCTAGTTGAGTTAAGTCATCTTGTACAAGACCAGTAGAGTTCACATAAGTTCACATGAAAAGATAAGTACAGTTTATAAGTACTTCATATGTATTTACAGTATTTGTTTAAGTTTGTTACTGAGCTATTTAAATGTTGTATAGAGCTCATGATGTTTTTATATGTAATAGATTAGTTTTATTGTATAGTTTATAAGTTGACTAAGCTTGTATTATGAAAGCTTAAAGTAATGTAATAGTCTTGATAGGTTTAGTATAGTCTACTGATTGAACAAAGAAGATCAGACAAGAAGAGTTGAAGTCTACTACTCAAGACAGAAGGACTACAAGACAAGACAAGTAAATACAAGTCTACTCAAGACAAGTCAAAATGAAGTTAGTCAGTTAGAAACGCGTGAAAAGAAGAAGATATAGAAGTTAGTTATGGAATAACTAATACACAACAAGAAACGCGTATATAGATAAGAAGATTCAGTTGAAGGTAGTTATCAAGAAATGTTGGTTACAACTGATTAGTTATTGATTTCAGAAGTTTATAAATACTTCATAGTGGTGATCATTTGAAGACGATTGATACGCTGAAAGTCTACATACTCAAAGTAAAGATATATTCGAAGTTTACTCTCAGAGTTGATTGAAGTTCAGATAGAAGCCAGAAGACAAGTGAAGAATCAAGAAGGCTACTACTGAAGATCAGAGAAGTTTTTAGTTTTTGTTTTGTTATTTCTCAAGGTGCTAGATACTTGTAAAATTTCTAGTTAGATCGTAGACATATCTGGAGGTATAGTCTGTTGAAGATCTAAGTCTTCTTCTTGGGACTTTAAAGACAGGAACATACACTTGTACTCGATTGGAAGAGTTTAGTGGAAACATCACAACTGGGTTCGTGAGAGTGGATGTAGACAAGTTGTCGAACCACTATAAATCTCGTGTTTGATTTACTTTACTGTTTTGTTTTGTTGTTTAATTGATTAATTGTTTAGTTAATTGAATTACATAACTGAACTAGACTAGCTGAGTATACCTAAAATAGAGTTCTCGAATTAAGTTGAGTATAAACTTTAATTGGGCTCATTGTTAATTTCGTATTCCGCACATTGTAATTCTGATATATCGAAAGATTTTAGAAAAGTCTATTCACCCCCCTCTAGACATTTTCTTTAGCTTCCCTCGATATTAACTCAACTTAGGGACCTACAAGTGGTATCAGAGCGGTAGTTTTCGAACTGCTGTTTCTTGATAACCGACTTAAGACTTAGGGTGAAGTATTGCTCTTTGATTGTTCTTGTATACGTGTTCTTGATCAAATATTCTTGTTATATCTGTTTAGTGCCCCCTGTTCTAGACTTATCTGTTATTCTTGATCATAACTCAACTTAGCACTTATTTCTTGAAATCATGTCTCTTGAGATCAGCGCTAACAAGTTACCTAAGTTCCAGGTTCAAGACTATGACTATTGGAAGCTAAGGATGGAAGCCATCTTCAGTTCCACTCACGACTTAATGATCTCCGTCATCACTGAAGGTCCAATTGTGACCATGATCCCCAATACTGCTGCCCTTGACGCAAATCAACCCGTGGGTACACTCGTCAAGAAACCAAGGTCAGAACTAACCTCAGAAGAAATGAGACAGAATAATTTGGATAGCTTGGCCAAGAATTACATCTTACACACTCTTCCTAACGAGTATCTGGGAAAAGTGTTAAAATGTAAAACTGCCAAAGAAATGTGGGATCGCTTAGCTATCATCTGTGAAGGGACATCCCTAATCAAAGAAAGCAAGCTTTCCACTGCAGTCCAAAGATTCGAATCATTTCATATGAAAGCTGGTGAAACAATAGACCAGTTGGATACTTGTTTTACTAAAATCATGAATGACTTGGAAGTCCTTGGTAAATCCTATACTCCACGAGAAATCAATCTTAGGATTCTCAAAAGCCTTGATAGTCGATGGAAAATGGTAAAAATGCTTGTTAAGAATACCCAAGATATAGACGTATGGACAGCAGAAACCATGTTTCAAACTCTAAAGGCCCATGAGTTTGATCTAGACGAAGATGAACCCATAGTAAGTAGCGACATAGAACATGCTGTATCTAAGAACGTTGCCTTTAAGGCTAGTTCGTCTAAGGTAGACAGGTCTAAGACTAAGACTAGGTCTGCTTCTGTGAAAGACGAGTTAGATACTGATCTTAGTCTGAAGGATCAGGTAAGCCTCATGGTTAGAAAGTTTGATAGGCTGAATAAACGTTTCGGAAGATATAAGAAGTTCTATAGAGAGCATAGAGGGTCTGCTTCTAAGAACTCGTCTGAGACCAGACGAGACCGAAACTCGTCCGAAAGGAGAGACGAAGTCTCGAAAGGTAACAGACAAGATAGAGAATCTGATGGTAGGAAGATTACTCGTTCTGATAGACGTGATAAACGAAGGAACAACTCTCCTATTAAAAAGGCTACTAATGATATCTTGTGCTATAACTGTGAGAAGCCAGGTCACTACATATATGAATGTCCAGACCTGAGTACCGATGATCGAGAAGAAAGCAAAGCACGAAGGGAAAGAAGATACAACCGTGGTAAGAAGGCAATGATGGCCAATGATGACTCTGACTCAGACGAGTTGCCATCATCCTCATCTAGCTACCCGTCTAAACAAGATCACGATGAAGCCTTCATAGTAGATGATGGCCTATGCTGCATGGCTAAAATCGACCAAGAGGTATCATCTGCTACATCTTTTCAATCCTGTGATGAATCAGAATCTGATGAAAGTGACACTGCCAGTAGCAAAATAGGGAGTAGTCTTCAGCACTCTACTAGTGCAGTTGAAGACGACCTCCTACTTGCCAACAAGGCATTCATTGAAGTCAGTGACGAAAACATCATTTTAAGACAAGAAATCATTGATCTTAAGGAAGCCCAGTCTAAAATAGATCCTAATACAACAGTCCTAAATGAACGCTTGCAAGAAGAGTTGAGTCAACTCAAAGAGAAGTGTGCATTGACAGACAAGTTGTATCAAGACCTACTTAAGACACATGCTACTGAGAAACATGAATTCAATGTTTTACAAAGCAAGTTCAAAAAGCTTGAAGAACGTAATAAGTTCTTAGAAACCGAGGTTGTCACTCTAGACCTTAAACTTACTGACCTGGTTAACTTATCTAAGGTTAACCTTGAATTGTCAGATAGGTATAGGGCTCCTGCTGACAAGACAGGCATAGGTGCTAAGACATCAAGCTCGTCTACTCTAGTTCCTAAGAACCCTACTATTTTCATCTCAAGCTCTTTGACTAATGATAAAGGAAAAGAACCAATGATATACGATATTGACACTCCAACTAAAGGTACTGTACCAAAACAAGCTCGAGTTAACATTCCAATTACCAAAGGAGGTAAAAAGAAAGTTAACAACAAGCCTGTTCCGTTTAAGACAAGTCAACAAAGGACTAGGAATCGTGGACGACCAAATCAGGTCAGATACGAGGATTGGTATCCCGAGGAGACTAGTAATAGACAAGTACAGACTAGACGACAAGAGTCTAGACCTCCTTTTATAAGGCAGTCTCAACTCTACTCGTCTAGACCTAGACAGGAAGGTCCAAAATATCGTACACAAGCTGTTCTATATCCTCCACCTTTGTCATATGATATCGAAGGTGAAGAAAGACCTAAACATGTCTATAAACCGTATGGACCTAATGCATACAAACCTTACTCTGACTATCATAGACAAGTGCCTGCTCAAGTAGAGATTAAGTCAAAAGGCTATCTCCAAAGAGTAGACCCGAACTCGACTGATAGGCCAGATAGGGACAACAAGGTCTTATTTTGCAACAAATATGGTCGAAAGCTTAGAAGGTCAAACTTGTTCAGGACTCCAATGTACATTTGGATTCCATTGAACTCGACTAACCCCCAAGGACCCCAATAAACAAGGAGGGTACCTAAATTATGAAATATCATCTATTGCAGGGTCGACTCGATCTATACAAGAAGGGTGGCTCAACAGGAGAAACTTGGTACATAGACAGTGGTTGTTCGCACCACATGACTGGTACCAAGACTCTCTTATCAAGCTACCATGAGCAAGAAGGACCAAAAGTGATATTTGGTGATAGCTCCACTGCTGTTACTAAAGGATTTGGTTACATTCGGAATGGAGACATAGAGATTCAAGATGTTTCTTATGTTGAAGGCTTGAAATACAATTTACTCTCTGTTTCACAATTTTGTGATCGTGGATACAAGGTGCAGTTCAAGAGTCGCAAATGTGAAATCATTGACAAAAGGACACACACAGTCCTACTGGTCGGCATAAGACAAGGAAGTGTGTACATAGTGAACTGGAACAGTTGTCCGAGGGACACCTGTCTACTTACTAAGAATCCTAAAGAACTTGGCTGGCTCTGGCACAGACGCCTCTGTCATCTAAACTTCAAGGTTCTTAATAAGATAGCCAGAGACTACCTTGTGGAAGGTATTCCCAATGAAGTCTACTATAAGTCACATGTATGCACATCCTGTCAGAAAGGTAAACAGGTAAAGGGTTCTTTTAAATCTATTCCATCCCTCTCAACAAGTAGAGTTCTTGAACTTCTACATATGGACTTACATGGCCCAATAACTCCTCCAACTTTGAATGGCAGAAGGTACACACTTGTTGTGGTAGACGACTATTCTAAGTTCACTTGGGTAGTCTTCTTACACAAGAAGAGTGATACACAGACACTCTTACCTGATTTGTTGAAGAAGTTACAGGTTGAGAAGAATCAGTCAATTGTCAAGATCCGTAGTGACAAGGGTACTGAATTCATTAACTGCTATATTAAAGAATTTTGTTCTAAGCGTGGCATCCAGCACCTTACTAGTGCAGCAAGGACACCACAACAAAATGGAGTAGCAGAGCGAAGGAACAGAACTCTTAAGGAGGCCTGCAGGACCATGCTGACAGAGTATAATACGCCTCAGAAATTTTGGGCAGAAGCTATCAATACTGCATGCCACTCACAAAACAGAAGTGCTATCAATAAAGCACTAGGTAAGACACCCTATGAGATATGGAAAGGTAGAAAACCCAGAGTTTCATATTTTCATATATTTGGATGTAAGTGTTTCATCCATAACAATGGGAAAAGCAAGTTGAATGCATTTGATGCTAAAGCAGACGAGGGGATATTCTTAGGATACTCCTCGACTAGCAAAGCATTTAGAGTATTCAACTACTCAACCTTTTGTGTGGAAGAAACACCACATGTGGTTTTCGAAGAATCTCAACAGGACACGTCTGCCAACAAGATCAGTGAAAAAGTTACTAAGCTAACTATCGAATCTGACAAAGATTCAGAGATATATGAATCCGTTCAAGCATACAATCCATTCATGAAAGCTCTCGAGTCAGATGACCAGAAGAAGGTAAGTGCTCAAGGTAACTCTACTAGACCAGTTGACATGCCTAAACTAGTCGACTCGTCTACTCCTATTAAATCTTCTGATGATAATGATGTTGACATGCATGATGCCGTACATGATATAGATAATAGTACTATTGTTAAGAATAGAAATACATGGAAATCAGCGCATAATACTGAAAATATTATTGGTGACTCTAGTGTTGGTGTGAAGACTAGACGACAACTCTTTGAGTCGCAAGACCAATCTAGTCCATCTGTGTTTTGCTGGTGTTGTTTCCTCTCATCTATCGAGCCTAAAACCATTAATGAGGCATTGGCTGATAGTAATTGGATCATTGCTATGCAAGAAGAGTTGAATCAGTTTGTTCGAAACGACGTCTGGGAACTTGTCGATAGACCGAAACATCATAATGTAGTTGGCACTCGATGGATTTTCAAGAATAAGAAAGATGAGAATGATGTAGTTGTTCGTAATAAGGCTAGACTAGTCGCCCAACGCTATTCACAAGCTGAAGGCATAGATTATGATGAAACATATGCTCCTGTTGCTAGACTGGAAGCCATTCGATTATTCCTTGCATATGCTGCTTACATGAA
Organism: Galeopsis tetrahit; assembly: GCA_963675135.1. Taxonomy (NCBI): domain Eukaryota; kingdom Viridiplantae; phylum Streptophyta; class Magnoliopsida; order Lamiales; family Lamiaceae; genus Galeopsis; species Galeopsis tetrahit. The sequence continues at coordinate 93,803,415 of OY776120.1, forward strand.
ATTTACTGTATATGAAATGGATGTTAAAAGTGCATTTCTTAATGGTATTCTTGCGGAAGAAGTGTATGTTGAACAACCCCCAGGTTTCGAAGTCAAAGGTAACCAAGTATACAGATTAAAGAAGGCCTTATATGGACTAAAGCAAGCTCCAAGAGCCTGGTACGATACTCTTTCTCAATTTCTATTAGAAAATGGTTTTACTAAAGGCAAGGTAGATAGAACCTTGTTCAGAAGACAAGAAGGGAAAGACATTTTACTCGTCCAAATTTACGTAGATGACATAATTTTTGGGTCACCTAACAAAAAGCTGAGTGAAAGTTTCTCAACACTCATGCAAAGTAAATTTGAGATGTCTATGATGGGTGAAATGAATTATTTTCTTGGACTTCAAGTAAAACAGACCCCAGAAGGGATTTTCATAAACCAAGCAAAATATACTCGTAATCTACTAGACAAGTATGGTATTAAGACATGTAAATCTTCTGGAGTACCTATGCAACCTACTTACAGGATGGATCCAGACGAGAATGGTAAATGTACTGATCAATCTCACTACCGTGGTCTTATTGGTTCATTACTCTACTTGACTGCTAGTAGACCTGATATTGCATTTTCTGTTGGTGTATGTGCTCGTTTTCAAGCTAATCCAAAAGAGAGTCATATGGAAACCACTAAAAGGATATTGAAATATTTGAAAGGAACTATCAATCGTGGTATATGGTATCCTTCAAATGATGATTTATCTCTAAGTGGCTACTCTGATTCTGATTTTGGTGGTTGTAGAATAGATAGGAAATCTACATCTGGTTCTTGTCAATTCTTAGGCACAAAACTCATTTCATGGTTTTCGAAAAAGCAGACTAGTGTTGCTACCTCTACTACTGAAGCCGAGTACATGGCTGCTGGTAGTTGTTGTAGTCAATTATTATGGCTTATTCAACAGCTTAGAGATTATAATATTTGTGAATCAAATGTTCCTATATTCTGTGATAGTAATAGTGCTATTGCCATTACACAAAATCCTGTTCTGCACACACGTTGTAAGCATGTTGATGTGAAACACCATTTCATACGTGATCATGTAGAAAAGAAGGATATTCGCATGGAAAAGATTCATACTGATTCTCAAAGAGCTGATATTTTCACAAAACCATTAGCTGAGGCCCGATTTCATGAATTATGCATTAGTCTAGGACTAATTGATCTTGATCCTACTAGTATATAGCAATGTACTAACTAGACAGGTACAGTCCTAAGAAGGAGGGAGAAATAGACAAGTCACCACAAAAGGCACAGAGCACTCATCTACTCACTCAACAGACAGGTATACAAGGTCAGACAAGTTGACCAAACAACCCGATGAGGAAGCTGGTAAAGCTGAGGGTAATACTAAGGGAATAAACATTTAAGGGGGAATCCTTGATTTCTTAAAGATCCTTATGTTGACTCTTTAGTTTGGTAACAGTCATCTTGTTTGAACCTTGATCATTGACTTAAATTAATATTCATTCGAATTATTCTACTCGAATATCTGTCGTACAAAATAAGACAGGTACATAAAGTTGTTCGATGTTCAGAATAGATACGCACAGTCGAAGGGGGAACTCGACTAGTACTCATAAGACTACTCGTCTTGTGAAATTAAGTCTACTCGCCTTACGAAGATTAGATCTACTCATCTGTTCTGGATGGACTCGAACAGACAAGCTAAGTTTTCTTTGATTTAAATGGGTTATGTGTTAAGTGTTTACTCGAAACAAACTAAGGGTATTAAAGTAATTTGATAGTGTTAAAATTTGAAAATCCTAGAAATTGGATTTATACACCTCTAGTTAATAAGGTGTACACATTCATCTCGCGCCAAAATATGAATATGATAGGTCAGATGAGTACACTCCTCTTTCTACCAATAGGAAAGGTGGATCTCAATTTTTACAAAATCAAAACACATTTCTCGTCTCGGTTCCGTAACCGAATGCCAAAGGTCTTAACCGTTGGATCTAATCCTTCGATCTTGACCGTTGGATCAAAAATTCTGTTTTTAAACAAAACCCAACACTTGCACACGTCTTGCCTCACGTTTCATAACTCCTCTACTACTTGCTAACAGTGATTTTCCGCATAATCTACTTTCTTGTTCGTTACAAATTATTTAACATGTCTATTCGATCTATCTTTGATATCAGCACCAACATTCAGGCACCATTTGATCTAGGCAGATATATAAATGACAACAAGGTGCATGTTGAGTCATCTCTGTTTTTCGAAGGAAATCATACGGTCGGAAATGCAGAAATATTGACCAAGTGTACCAGATGCGGTCTACGACCCTACTTGGAGGCGTTTCCTAAAGTTGTTCTGGAGGAAGAAGTTTTGGAATTCTATGCTAACGCCAGCAGAAGGGGAGATGTTATCGAATCATTTATCGGTTCAAATCGAGTGGAAATCACTCGTGAAGCTCTATTTGAACGATTGAAGTTGCCCATCGGAACGATTGATGTGGAAAAGTACGCTGAAGGACAGGAGATGAGATATTTAAGTATCTTCTGTGGGAGGAAAATGAAGTTGAAACCAGATGGTAAAGCTATTACAGCCAAGAAGGGTGAATTATTGGAAAAGTATCGCACTCTATTGGACATAGCAAGCAAGATGCTTCTATGTGCCACTGGGTCTCATGACTCAGTTACCCAAGTCAAAACAAGGATTATGGCAGCTATCTATGATGGAATTACTGAGGGTAATTGGTTCAAGTTGATAGCTGACAGGATGATGCACTTCGAGAAGAGTGTTAGGGTGGATGTTGATACTAGGAACTGGGTAGTATCTCAAGCAGTTGGATATGGTAACAAGCTGAGCATCTTACTCCCAATTTTGATGCCCAACAAGACTACTTGGAGCAAGGGAAAGCCATTTCATCCTCTGAAGTTCTATTTAAAGAAAGAAGCACTGAAGAAGCAAGCTGCTGTAAGGCCAGCTGCTCCTAGGCACGTTCAATTTGATGAATCTGAAGTGTTACCGTACGCGGATTCAGAGAGTTCTTCACAAGCTGGGTCTGAGGAAGCAGAGTCCAGTGCAGACGACTCGGAGAAGACTCAATCAGATGAAGAGTCGCTACACGAGAAGGAGTCGAGTGAACAAGTTCCTGAGAGGTATACTCTTGTGAGAGTTGGAACCCCACCTCCACTAGAAGAGACGAGTCACCAGGTTGGTACTTCTTCACAATCTTTGTCAATTCCGTCTCTCTCTCTCTCTACTGTTCGAACCAAGGCTAGATCACATCGATCTAGGCCTCGTCCTTTATCCTCAACCTCACATGTACTGGCGGCATTACCGCTTAGAGCCAGTCATCCCCAAATCACTCCCAGACACGATACAACTGATACTCCTACAGTTGTCATACCTGACCTAGCCACATCAAAGCACATAGAAACCACTGCCTTTACTCCCTCTCCCTCACCAGAATATGGTGAACCCTCTAACCCATCTACTTCAGACAAGACGCCAGTTGCCACTGCAACAGCTGAGTTAGAGACCCCATCTACTCAGGACCCGTCTGTTGTTAGATTTGAATCCCTGGTATATTATCCGATGTGTCTACGAGAGAAGAGGATTCGTGCTCGAGTTTCAAGAAATCTACAGAAGACGCTCTCAACTCTTGACATCGACACAGCTTCTGAACAGTTTGAGAAGCTAGTCAGGATTTGCACATGGTTCGCGTTGAAGAAGTCTTCTACGGATGATCTTTTTGAAGTCATTCAAGGCAAGGGCGGAATCTCCAACTTTATGGATTGGGAGATGGAACAGAAAGAAAATAGTGGAGTTAAGGATCACTCCGAGCTATTTCCTCGCAAAGCCTTGGTTGATTTAGTCAAGAAGTTGCTGAATATTCCTGATGGTGTTATTGAGGATGTATTCGCATTTGATGTCGGAACTCAGACTGATCTGGTCGAAGACGAGATCAAGCCTGACGTAGCTGAGATAGCAGTTCAGACTTCAGAACAATTGGAAGAAATTGTTGAAAGTGATGAAGATGAAGTCGACTCACTCATGCTTGGTAAAGAAGATGATGAGTTCTTGGATGCTGAGATGTTTGATGAGGATGAGATCAAAGTATTTGATAATGAAGTTGTTGGAACTACAAGTTCTACTCAAGTTGTTCCAGAAAGGTTCCTGGATGAATTGAAGACGGATCTAGGAAATGTTGTTCATACTGCCATAGACAAGTTCTTAAACTTGAAGTTGAAGGATGTGCTAGTTGAACAGAATCAGTCACTTGTTGACCAATCCAGAGACTTATTTGTTGGTGAAGTCAACAAGATGGACTCAACTTTCCGGGAAGAGTTGTTTGCTCAATTTGAAGACTTTCTTAAGAAACAAGTTGATTTTTCAGAAAAGAGGTCAATCTCGTTTGCTCGATCACTAGCTGAAGAGTCAAGCAAAATGGAGAGACTTTACAGAGTTAAAGTTGCTATTGCTGATGAACAGAGACGGGAAGCACAGGATCAATTGGTGCGTTCTCGGGATATTCTACATGAGTTATCTATACAGAATACTCTTCTTCGACAGACGGCTACTCATTTGAAAGATGAACTAGTTTCATGTACAAAGAAGTTGGAACTGGTTACTGATAGATTAGACAAGATGAGCCATGAGAAATCGCATCAGATGCACATTGAGTCAGCTGCTGAAGCCATGAAGGAAGCTTTGAAAGAAGAAATGACTCGCTTTACTTCTCTTTTCACTCTTAAGGCAAGTGATGAAGCCAAAAAGGGGGAAGAGACAAGTTTAGTTGAAGATGAAGTTGTGAAGTCTGCTAGTGCTGAACCTGAGATGAAAGTTGTTGCTACTGCGATTGAAGAACTAAGAAGGCCTAAAAGAGGTAGATTAGTGAAGAAGGCAGATCTAGAGCATGCTGAGACAGAAAAGCAGAAGAGATTAGATAAAGGCAAAGCTGTTGCGTCTCCTGAAGCAGAGATTCAGACCAGACGAGTTAAGAGAAAGCTGGATATTGAAGAGCCTACTGCTACTGCTACAGTTGAGAAGAAACAAAGGAGTCCTGAAGCAGAGATTCAGACCAGACGAGTTAAGAGAAAGCTGGATATTGAAGAGCCTACTGCTACTGCTACAGTTGAGAAGAAACAAAGGATTGCTGATGATGAGATTCATTATGCAAGTAAAAAGAAGATTACTAAGCATATTGAAAGGCTGCAAAAGTTGAAAGCTGATGAAGACAAAATGGAAGACAAGTTCATTGATCACTTCATAGATAATGAGCATAGAGCTGAATGGATTGAAGTGAAGAGTCAATGGGAACTTGATCATTGGATAATAAGGAAGTATGGTGATGCTGAAAGTCAAGATGAACTGTATTCGTTATTTGACAGGTTCATGGAAGGACAACACAGGAAGTTATGGCATCTAATCTTGAGGATTTCTGCTGGTGCTAACTTCAACATTCTTGTTCCTGAATTTCCTGAATGGAAATGTCCCATGACCAGCTCAGGTAAAAGAGTTGATCATAACCAGATCAAGAAATTCGAAGAAGAGCTGCTAGATAAAGAGAAGATTGAAGATGAAGACCATATATGTCTAATTCACAAGAGACTCCTTGATGCATTCTGCGTTCCAAATCCAGAAGGAGGTACTCTTTCAGATTAGTTTTTGTTTGTTTGAAGATTAGTTTTTTTGTTGCTCTGATATTTTTTTTTGTTATTTAAAGTATGTGTAATCTACTGATCTATTTTGAATGAATGAAAGATAAGTACTATTTGATGTTAAAAGACAAGGTAACTACTTAACTAGTCTACTTATGAGAAAAGGTTCAAGTAGTTTTGGCTTCATCAAAAAGGGGGAAATTATTGGGATATGAATCCTAGAACAAGTCCTAAATGATGAATAAAAGATGAAGTTTTGATAAAGCCAAAAGTAGTATGAATATTTTCTAAGTGTTGACTGATCTAATCTAGTTGAGTTAAGTCATCTTGTACAAGACCAGTAGAGTTCACATAAGTTCACATGAAAAGATAAGTACAGTTTATAAGTACTTCATATGTATTTACAGTATTTGTTTAAGTTTGTTACTGAGCTATTTAAATGTTGTATAGAGCTCATGATGTTTTTATATGTAATAGATTAGTTTTATTGTATAGTTTATAAGTTGACTAAGCTTGTATTATGAAAGCTTAAAGTAATGTAATAGTCTTGATAGGTTTAGTATAGTCTACTGATTGAACAAAGAAGATCAGACAAGAAGAGTTGAAGTCTACTACTCAAGACAGAAGGACTACAAGACAAGACAAGTAAATACAAGTCTACTCAAGACAAGTCAAAATGAAGTTAGTCAGTTAGAAACGCGTGAAAAGAAGAAGATATAGAAGTTAGTTATGGAATAACTAATACACAACAAGAAACGCGTATATAGATAAGAAGATCCAGTTGAAGGTAGTTATCAAGAAATGTTGGTTACAACTGATTAGTTATTGATTTCAGAAGTTTATAAATACTTCATAGTGGTGATCATTTGAAGACGATTGATACGCTGAAAGTCTACATACTCAAAGTAAAGATATATTCGAAGTTTACTCTCAGAGTTGATTGAAGTTCAGATAGAAGCCAGAAGACAAGTGAAGAATCAAGAAGGCTACTACTGAAGATCAGAGAAGTTTTTAGTTTTTGTTTTGTTATTTCTCAAGGTGCTAGATACTTGTAAAATTTCTAGTTAGATCGTAGACATATCTGGAGGTATAGTCTGTTGAAGATCTAAGTCTTCTTCTTGGGACTTTAAAGACAGTAACATACACTTGTACTCGATTGGAAGAGTTTAGTGGAAACATCACAACTGGGTTTGTGAGAGTGGATGTAGACAAGTTGTCGAACTACTATAAATCTCGTGTTTGATTTACTTTACTGTTTTGTTTTGTTGTTTAATTGATTAATTGTTTAGTTAATTGAATTACATAACTGAACTAGACTAGCTGAGTATACCTAAAACAGAGTTCTCGAATTAAGTTGAGTATAAACTTTAATTGGGCTCATTGTGAATTTCGTATTCCGCACATTGTAATTCTGATATATCGAAAGATTTTAGAAAAGTCTATTCACCCCCCTCTAGACATTTTCTTTAGCTTCCCTCGATATTAACTCAACTTAGGGACCTACAAAGACTGTGTTTCACACTAACAGTCCTTAACTCCTCACTTCTACACTAAATGAGATAAGGTTTGAGGTTTGGTTCCAACTAGTAGAGATATCCTTTACAATAAGAACAGTGTAAAGGCTTAGGATATCTCAATGCTAAGCTAGGATGTTTTGCAAAGATTGGCTTAGCTGACTTGAAGTGATTCAGGAAACTTGGAATTCTAGAGAACAGCTTGGTTTCCTTTTGAAAGCTTGATGATAGTTTAGTAGCTTGTAGTTGGATGTTGAATCCCTTTGATCACTTCTGTATTTATAGGCAATTTGAACAACTAACCGTTGGAGGGATTAGCAATTCAAATATGTCTATTTGCAGCATCATTGAAACGGCTATGAAGCTTGGCATCCTTTTATCCACTGTGTAAAAGGGGTCTTCAATGGTTGCTTGAATGAATGTGTTGACTTCTGAAAAATGCGGCTGAAAAGACTTGTGTCAGTTTCCAATTTTGCACATTGTCCTAGGTTGATTTGTGGCAAACTTTACACTCAACCAACGATCAGATGGGACAAGCTCCCTGAACATTCTTGCTGCAGTTTAGAATGTTCCAACATTCATTCAATGCTTCACTCTTTAATGCTCTAAGTCTTTACTGCTTGGTTCAGGCATGATTGGCAATAAATGCTTCATTGAATGTGTCTTCTGTAAGATTTTGACATTCAATTCTCTTGATCATTTGCATTTCAACTGTCTTGATTTTTGCATTTATGAGCACAGCTTCAGTGTTCTTGATCTCTTCAGCCAGGTTGTCCATTTGATCAGTTTGTCTTGAATAGATCAGCAACTTTGTCCTATAGACCTATCAAGCTGCCTAACATTCCAGCTTTGGACAACTATCCTGAACTCTAAAATCTCACAACATTTCTAAGATTTTAACTTAAGCATTTTACACACTCAAGTGTTCTGAGACAAACTTGCCTGAACAATAACTTGAGCATATCTCAACTAATTTGTACATCATCAATCAGGGGTTTTGGTATCTAGATCAAAATCATTTTATTCCCAACAATTTCCCGCTTTTTGATGATGCCAAAACCTATTACAAAGGGACCTTGACTAAAACTAAATATAACCTTCAGGATGAATGAACTGGTCAACTTTCCTGAAAGAAACTGTTAGCACCATAAATCAAGTATATGTGTCATGTCAGGTTAGTTGAGATAATGAGTTGTTATCTCTTGATAGAAAATCATTGGTCCTTTTATATATCATGGAGCATTACAGATCAGAAAATTAAAAGGACACACTAACTGATACAAGAATAACAACATCATCAACAATCATAAAAACAAGAGTAGGGAAGGGATAAACTTATCCATCAGAGAGTTCCATCATCTTGGGGAGCAATGCCATATTGAGCCCAGACCCTTTTCTTCAGCTCCCAAACATCCTTGTTTGAGCCTCTAGGGCCTATCTTCATCTTCTCCGTCTTCATGATGTTGATGAACTCCTCCAGAATTTTTCCCTCATCAATCAAGTTCCCATTGAACTTAGGAGGCATGTACAGAATTGGACCAGGGGCCTTGAACTCCACTCTAGCCATATCAGCTGCTGCAAACAGCTTTTGGTAGAGGTCCCTATGATTCTCAAACATGAACTGGACAAAGACTTCATCTACACTCTCTTCAAGCCACTTCCCAATGACATAGAAGTCATATACAAAACTCCTCTTGGCCTCCTCCCATGCATCATTCAGTGAGATTGGAACCCACTTATCATGGTGAGGGTATTGAGTGTCCCATCTTTGCAGCATTTGAGGTTTGAGCCTTCTGTATGAAGCCCTCCTTCTTGGAGCTTTGAAGTTTGCCCTTCTTCCATCTCTTGCTTTGTTGGCCTCAACCAACTGATCCATTCTTTCTTTAGCTCTTAGGAGAGCTAGCTTTTCCTGAGTTTCTGGATCTTTCCCAAATCCTTCTTCAAACAACTTGGAAGGATCATCAGCAAGCTTGGGCACTACTTCTTCAGGCTCTCTGTCCTGTACTTCCTCTTCAACTTCTTCTTCTTCAATAGCAGGCATTTGAGCTGCTTTCTTCATTCTCTTGGATTTCCTTGCTGGAGTAGATTCTTCATATTGAAATTCTGAAGGCAAAGTCAGGCTGGTTGGGAATTCATTGAAGGTTTCCAATTCCTTCCTCTTTCTTTCAGATGACCTTGTCACCTTCCCCCTTACTTTAGCAACCTTCTCTTTAGGTTCAAGTCCTGTAGACTCTCCACCTGGCCTTTGAAGCTTTCTTGCCTGACTTTCCATAGCTGACATCATGGACTCCTTGACAGCTATTTGAATCTGCTCTTCCTTAGTCAAATCTTCAACATTCATTGGGCCTTTGCCTTTCCCAATGTCTTCTACTGCTTCCTCCTCACTTTCAGGAACCTTCTCCTTTCCCTTGGATTCACCAATCACCAAGGTTCCCTTTGCCCTTGCTCTCTCTCTTTCCCCCTTTTTGGCATTATCAAAATACTGGGGCTTCAGGTCACTTATAGTGACAGAGAGATGTGAGTGAGAATGAGTGAGGGATTTCAACTCCTGCAGTAGGTAAACATTCTCATCATGAATGTTTTGCATTTTATCATCTGCCATGCTAAAAAAGGTGTGAACTGGCTTCATCTTTTGGGAAACTATGGCATCCAATGTGGCTTTCAGTGATTGATCAAGTTTGGCCTGAAGTTGTTCAGTGAGATTGGCCACAACTTGATCAGACACTTTGGCCATGAGTTCAACAGTGAACTTCTCAGCAGCTTCCTTCACCATTGCAGCTTTCAACTCTTCTGCCTTCTTTCTCTGGGCTGCTGTCCTCTGCCTTAAAGCATCCTTGATTGTCTTTCTCAAGGCTTTCACATTGTGCTTGTACAAAGTTTTGAGACCCTGCTGCTCTTTCTTCACAGATCTTGTGAATTTACCCATAGCATCTTTAGCTTTTGTCACTTCAGTTGAAACTGTTTGCAGTCCAGTTTCAACTCCACAAAGTCTTGCATCAAGAGTAGGCAAGATCACTTCTTCTGACCCTGTGAGCCTCATCTCCACAGAGGCTAGAGTCTTGCCTTGGCCATCTAAGGTATCAGCAGTGGTTGCATGAGCCTTCTCAACTTCCCTGACCAGTGTGTCCAACTTCTCTGACTGCACTTCAATGATGGATGCAGTCTGAGTAGCAATCTGAAGGTGAGCCTCAGAGGTGTTGGCTTGTTCAAAGTAGATCTGGTTAAGTGTGGACACATTTGCTGATACTGCTTCAAGATGAGTGTCAGCATCAACTGGTATATCTGTCAGGGATGCATCTGCAAAAATTTGCTCAAGAGTGACAGCAACTGAATCTGCAAAACTGACAGTGTTAGTAAAAACTCCCTCATCACCCTCTATTTCTTTTTCTCCCATAAGGTCTGATACATCAGCACCTTCTCTCTCATTTTCAACTATATTCTTTTCTTCTTCATTTTCAAAAGATAGACTCACATGCACTGGAGAATCAAGCCTCCTTTCTCCAAGGGATTCATCAAGTTCAGATTTGACTTTGAAGAATAGCCTGACTCTCATATTGGGCTGCACCCAATATTTCTACTTCCTCACCCTCTATTTGTGGTGCACTCAAGGAACCAGTGATCACACACTCCTCACCATCATCTCCCTCTGATTTTTCAGCACTCACAGCCTTTTCAACTCCTTCAATTTCTAAACCTGACACCTCTATATCCTCAACAGGATCCACAGAGGGCAGTTGTTGGGAGATCACAGTGCTTGGGCATCCCAAGTCCACTGAGTCATCCTGAATGACTAAAGGCTGGTCAATGTCCAACTTGCCTGACATTGATGAGGCTTTAGCCAAACCAGCTTCTCCTATGGAAGCCTCAGCATTGTCAAGCTGTGCCTCAGGTTCAAAGGAACCATCCTTGGCCAATGCATCTTGGACTGAGTCACCATCTTTGGTCAACTCCTCTGAATGATCAGAGTCCTTCACAGAATGAAAAGTCAAGTAATGTACCTGAGCTGAGTTGATACCAGGGGGATTGGGATTGGTGTGATCATCATCATCATCATCATCATCATCATCATCATCAGATGGACTGTCAGGATGCTTGATTCCTTGTGCTATCCTCTCTCTTTCAGCAAGCACCTTTTCATGAACAATGGTGCAAAATAGGGCCTCAGTGGTTAATACACTGGTCTTCTTTACATTTGCAAAATGTAGCAGCCTATTTTCCTCAACCTGCCACCAGTTGGCACCCTTATCCTGAATAGCTTGAGCTATTTCCACAATAGTTCTATCTTTGATCTCAACAAGTGCTCTGAGATCATAGAATTGTTGTTGCAGCCTGGGATAAGCCTTCAATCCTGGATATAATTCATCCACATTGGCTCTTGCAATCTGCCTCAACATCCCCTCATAGGTATACTCTTCACCACTATCATCTCCAGAAGAGTTGGATTCAGGAGGGTTGGAATGGGATTCAAGTAAGCTTGGCTGGGATTCAGGTAGGTTGGGTTCAGAAGGATTGGGTTCAAGAGAGGTCAAAACAAGTTGGGATTCAGGTGCTTTTGAGAGCATTGTGCCTGAAGAGGTAATTGGAATGGCTGGAATGGGTGGGAAAACAACTTGATCACCTTCTTGAAGAGCAGTTTCAAGAAGTTTGGTATAAGAGAGAAGTCTTGGATCAAGTGGGGAAAAGGGTCTATCTTCAAGATTGACCAAATCTGCCAGCACATCAATACCTGATCTATCAGGTGCACCTTCAGGGGAGTACACTTTCTTGGCAATGATTGGTGCATCTTCAGGAGTCTTGCACTCCTCTTCTTCTTGCCTTGGAGATATTCTTCTAGATTGAATATCAGGAGAGTTGGCTTCAGGACTGTTAGGTTTTGACTTGGATTTGGAGTTAGACTTGCTTGCCTGTCTAATTTCCTTGAAGAATTCTTTCTTCTTCTTTTCTTCTTCCATCAACCTCAGCTTCTCAGAAGTCTTGATGATTCTTCTTTTCCTTTCATACCTTGTGGGCTGGTCAAGGTCTCTGAATTCAGTGATTGTTTCAGGTTGCAGTGGGACAATCTCTCTGAATACTTCACCTTCTTCAGGAGGGTTGACACCTTCCTCAGCAACCTTCTCTATTTCCTCAGAAGTGGCTCCTCCACTTCTTGACTGACTTTCTGGTGGAGATTCACTCAGAATCTTCTTCATCTTTTTCATCTTTGGCTGGGCTTTTGGTGGCTGGGCTTTCCTCTTTTTAGGAGAGGCTCTTGGGACTGGAACAATTGCAACAACTTTCTTAGAAGCTGCATCCTGCTTTCTTTTCTCTGTCTTAGAAGACAGCTTCCTAAACATCACTTTTTGAGCTGGAAAAGGCTTTGGCTTAGCTTGGAGGTGAGTGTAGTGAGCAAATCTTTCCAAGAGCAGGCTGGCTCTTGTGCAAAATTGGAGTCTTCCTTCAACCACCACCTTGTGGTGCTTCATCTCCTTAAACTTAAAATTTTCATTCATCATTTTGTCAAGAATGAAATTTTTCCAGTTGAACTTGACTCTCTTCTCAGCAGAGTCAATCACAGCAGCCATCACTCTCAATTTAGGCATACTGATTTGTTCAACACTCCCTGAGTGGCTCAACAGGCTCTTTACTACACAATCAAACAAGTGTATGTAAGGAAGTTTTAGAGTGTTCTTGTTCTGAGCACTTACAAGTTTCTTTGGTTCTATCATCCAGGAGTAGTAGAACTCCTGATCATCTTCTTCCTTGTATATTTCTGGATTCATGCCTTCAGAAGGTAGCCCAAAACTAGCTTCTAAATCCTCTGCAGTGAAGATGATTGTGTGTTGAGTTTCTTCTTCTTCATCTTCCTCAGCATATGTGAGCTTAGTGCACACATCTCCCTTTTTCCCTTTCCATCTGAGATGGGCAAAGAATTCTGCCATGAATGGATTCAGGCTTGGTGCCAAGAAATTTCTCTAGCCCTGCCTCCCTCAGCCATTGGAGGACTTGTTGAACTTCTGAATCTGGGCTATCAAAAGCTACCAGCTTTTCAAACCAAAGGGAATTTGGGTTGCTAAGATAAGAGAAATCAATGTCCAAAGAGGAATCATTGAAGTCTACAAGCTCTTCTTTCTTGATCTTAGGTGCCATGGATAATATAAGAGATTGGAAGGTTTTTGGAGAGGAGTTTCAGGTTTGAGAGTATGCAGAAAGACTTAAGGGTTTTTGAAATTTTGAGTGCGTAAAGATGGTAGTGAAAATTGAGGAGTTTATATATGTGGGGAGTTTATTAACCGTTGGTTAAGAGAAACTAACCGTGGGTAATAGGTATGACCAATTGGATAATATGTGGTAGTGGGATTGAGGCGGTTTGATGGAAGTTTAATGCAAATTAATGGTCTTGATGAAGGCTCAAGAATTCATGAAATCCCAATTAAGATTTCTGCATTAAATGCTGATTTGCCTTTTTGGTGGTAAAAATCTTTATAGCACACTCCATCCTAAAATGGCCTACTCTTAGACCAAGAAACCTCTTAAATGTCTAATCAATGCTAAAAATAGCAATGATTATCCAATTAACTCGGACAAACATCCTGAGATGTGCTTTGGTTTCTGTGAAGGTCAAACTGCCTGATTACCTTGCCTGAGTGAGTCCCAAAGTTGCTGACTGGGTCCCACTTGGACAAATCCCCTGACCAACATTGCTGAACATTATAGGGACAACTTTGCTGAGTTTCCCTCTTTGGCTGACAGCTTCAGTGAGGTTGGTCAAACTTTGCTGAAGTTCAACTTTGATGAACTTCCCCCTTCATATGAGCTTTCTTTCCTCATTTTTCCATCTTGCCTAGATCAAGTAACCCCAATTCAGCTGACAACTCCAAGAACCTTGCTTCAGCTAGAGGCTTGGTCAAAATATCAGCTTTTTGCTTATCAGTGTGGATTTTGACAAGCTTGATATCTTTCTTCTCCACATGATCCCTTATGAAATGATGCTTGATGTCCACATGCTTGCATCTGGTGTGGAGCACTAGATTCTGTGAGATGGCAATTGCACTATTGTTGTCACAGAATATTGGCACTTCATTTGTGATTACTTTGTAATCTCTCAATTGTTGCCTGAGCCAAAGTATCTGAGCACAGCAACTTCCAGCTGCAACATATTCTGCTTCAGTTGTTGAAGTTGTAACTGTATTCTGCTTTTTAGAAAACCATGATATCAGTTTGTTCCCCAAGAATTGACATGTTCCAGAGGTGGATTTTCTGTCAATTCTACATCCTCCATAATCAGCATCTGAGTATCCAGTGAGCTCAATATTGTCATCAGCTGGATACCATAATCCAAGATTCTCAGATCCCTTGAGATATCTTAGAATTCTCTTGGCAGCATCAAGATGGCTCTTCTTTGGATTTGCTTGAAATCTTGCACATACTCCAACTGCAAATGTGATGTCAGGCCTGCTTGCAGTGAGATATAGTAATGATCCTATGATTCCTCTGTAGTTAGTGGAGTTTGTTGACTCTCCACCTTCATCAGGATCCATCTTCCAGTTAGTATTCATAGGAATTCTGACTGGCATGCTTGTTGCACATCCAAATTTCTTGATCATGTCCCTTGTGTACTTGGCCTGATTGATGAATATTCCCTTCTTTGATTGAGTGACTTGAAGTCCTAAGAAGAAATTCATCAATCCCATCATGGACATCTCAAACTTGCTTTGCATGAGTTTGGAGAACTTCTCACATAACTTCTCATTTGGAGATCCAAATATAATGTCATCCACATAGATTTGGACTAACAAAATATCATCTCCTTCACAGATTCTGAACAAGGTTCTGTCAACAGTGCCTTTGACAAAACCATGATCTAGAAGAAACTGTGATAAGGTATCATACCAAGCTCTTGGAGCTTGTTTTAAGCCATAGAGGGCTTTCTTCAATCTGTACACCTTGTCTCCTTCTTCAAAACCTGGGGGCTGTTCCACATAAACTTCTTCTTTGAGAACCCCATTGAGAAATGCACTTTTCACATCCATTTGATACACCTTGAATCTCATGTGAGCTGCATATGCTAGGAAGAGTCTGATTGCCTCAAGTCTTGCCACTGGAGCAAAAGTCTCATCATAATCAATCCCTTCAGATTGACAATATCCTTTGGCCACCAGTCTTGCTTTGTTTCTCACAATGATGTCATTTTCATTTTTCTTGTTTTTGAACACCCATTTAGTTCCAATGACATCTTGATGAGTTGGCCTGTCTACCAGCTCCCATACTTCATTTCTGGTAAACTGATTCAGCTCTTCTTGCATGGCTATGATCCAGTTGGTGTCTTGTAGTGCTTCCTCAATGTCTTTAGGTTCCTGTTCTGAAAGAAAACAACAAAACAGAGCACTTTCTCCATGAAATCTTCTAGTTTTGATCCCTTCACTTGGATTACCAAGTATCAGGATAGATGGGTGGTCTTGCAACCAAGTCCTTCTAGACCTGATCCTTTCAGGAGGATTGTCCTCATCTGAAGTTGGATCACTAGATTCATTAAATTCAGGAAAGTTAATTGAAGGATCAAGCTCAGGATCATATTCAGGGGTGTTGTCCTCATTGTCAGATAAGTTGACATTTTCATTGGTTCCCCCTTGAATAGTGGATCCATTAACTACCTCAGCATTTCCTGCTTCTTCATTGGTAGTTGTTACCTGGTTTTGAACTGGGATGGGGTCAGTCAGTTCAATTTCTCCTTCAGGTTGGTTGTCTACTGGTTGATTGCTATCAGGTAGGTTGTCCAGTTTTTTATTTTCATGAAGTTCAGGCTGGGCAACATCCACAAACACTGTTTCCTTGTTTTGAAGCCTTAATCTGGTTGTTCTTTGTGTTATCTCATCAATATTCAGGTTTCTATCCCTGAACTCATTAATAGATTCATCAAACACAACATGGGGTGTTTCTTCCACAATAAGAGTTTTGCAATTGTAAACTCTGTAAGCCTTGCTGATTTGTGAATATCCAACAAATATTCCTTCATCAGCTTTGCTATCAAAAGCTTTCAATTGCTCTTTCCCATTATTATGGATGAAACACTTACAACCAAATATGTGAAAATAAGCAACAGTGGGCAATCTACCTTTCCATATTTGATATGGAGTTTTACCTTGTCCTTTGGTGATTAAGGACCTGTTTTGAGTGTGACATGCAGTGCTAATGGCTTCAGCCCAGAACCTTTTAGGCAATTTAGATTCAGCAATCAAGGTTCTTGCTGCCTCCTTCAAGGTCCTGTTCCTTCTTTCAGTAACCCCATTTTGTTGAGGTGTTCTTGCTGCTGAAGTTTCATGAGTGATGCCATTCTTGCTGCAATACTCATTGATGTATGAGTTTATGAATTCAGTTCCTTTGTCAGATCTGATCTTGACAATGCTTAGGCCCTTTTCATTGCTCAATCTCATCATTAATTCAGGTAGCTTGACTTGGGTCTCCTTTTTGTTCAGCAAAAATACTACCCAAGTGTACCTGGAAAAATCATCAACAACAACTAAAGCATATTTTCTTCCATTTATACTTACTGGGATTATTGGCCCAAATAAATCCATATGCAGTAGTTGAAGTACTCTCTCAGTTGAGATGACAGGTTTTCCTTTAAATGAGGCTTTGATCTGCTTTCCTTCCTGACATGGCTGGCATATGTGTTCTTTGGTGAACACTTGATTTGGCAGCCCTTTAACTAGAGAGTTTCTTGCAATCTTGTTGATGGTTTTGAAGTTTAGGTGATTCAGTCTCTTGTGCCATAGCCAGCTTTGCTCATTTATGCTTTTGGCAACAAGACAAACTGCTTCAGGGGTTTTGCTCCAATCTGCAAAATAAACATTTCCCTTTCTCACCCCTGTTAGTAGCACCTGTTGTGTTGATTTGTTTTTGATAGTACATTCATTTGGTGCAAATTCAACACAATATCCTTTGTCACAAATTTGACTTATAGACAGCAAGTTATATTTTAGGCCTAGAACATATGAGACATCAGTAATTTTAACACTACCAATGTTTAATGTACCATAGCCTCTTGTGATGCCTTGAGAGCTGTCTCCAAAGGTTACTGAAGGACCATCTTTTTCTATGAAGTCTGAGAGAAGCTCCTTGTTTCCAGTCATGTGCCTTGAACATCCACTGTCCAGGTACCATGCTGTTTTCTTGTTGATGCTTCTCTTCTTTTTGGGGTCCTTGCAGCCCTCCAAAGTCAAAATTTAGGTACCCTTTGAGTGTTGGGTCCTAGAGGGTTAGCTGTACCTTTTGGAACCCAAATCTGCCTGATTACTCTGATTGATTCAAAGTGACTGACTTGGTTTCCATTTACATCTACATACACAGTTTGACCCTTAAATGCCTTGGGTGATCTCTGTGTATAAGTGTTAGCTTTGTAGGGTTCAGGAGAGTTGGTAAATTTCTTTGGGACATTTCTCCTGAAGTTACTAAGCTTAGGTGCAACTGGGTAAGACTTTTGAGGATAGGTTTTTGGATGGCCTTTTCCATTTGGCAAGTAAGGTCCAGGCTTCCTGAATGTTTTATACCTATCAGAGGGGATTGGCCTTAATCCATTCAGTTGAGGTTGCCTCATTTGAGTTGGCCTCTTCTGAACAGGTTTTGGACAACTCCTCTGATGATGATTCAGATAAGTTGGCCTTCCATTGGTTCTACCTTTCTGAACTTCATTCCTCCTGTAAGCAATGCCTTTAACCTTTTCCATTGGTATAAACATTCCTTTACCCTTATCCTTGATCAGTGGTTGATTTATTTCAATTTCATTTTGTTGTGCCACTGATCTCACAAAAGTCATCTTAGAATTGCTTGATGAAGCAATACTAAGACCAGGTGAGGGTTCAAATGGATTATAGCCTAATCCACCCTTTTGAGCAAATGGTCTTTGAAACCCTTGAATCTCTTCTATTGCCTTAGCAGATTTATTCAAGGCAGATATTTTCATTTTTAAGCTCCCCTCACTCAATTTTAGAGTATCAAATTCACTTGAGAGATTGTCAAATTTTGCTTGAAGAATTCTAAGATCAAAATCCTTTTTCCTCAAGGCCAGTTCTTGATCATCAATCAACTTTTGTTGTTCAGAGACTTTGAGAGACACTTCCTCAAGTTCTCTTACAATCTGCTGATACAACTCAGTTGATTTAATGTCAAGCTCAGGTTCAGAAAGGTTGGGAGTTTGAGCTTTCGAATTCAGTAGCTCATTTTCTCTGAGTGCTATATTGCATACTTCTCTTAGCCTGGTGAAATCCTCAAATAGTTTTACAAAGTTGAGTTTTAAGGGGGTTTCACTGGACTCATGTGTGTTATTTGAAGAACTGGAAGAACTAGAAGATGAACATACCTCATCATTTTCTAATGCCATTTGACAGTCATCATCACTGTCACTGTTGGAGAATAGTCCATCATCAGAAGAGTAGACACTCTCTTCACTTGCTGAATCTCCAGCTACCATAGCCTTCCTGTTGTTCAGCCTTTTATCTATTTTGTTCTGCCTTTCCTTCCTTTCTTTTGCACTGAGGTCAGGACAATCATACTGAAAGTGACCCTTCTTCTGGCAGTTGTAACACACATCTTCATCATCATTCTTCTTGCTTGAGGATTCCTTCCTCCTTGATGATGATGGTTCATCTTTGCTGAATTTCTTCCTATCAGCATATCTGTCTTCTTTCTTTTCATCAGAGACTTTGTCCTCTGATTTATGTTCAGGAGAACTGAATCTCCTTCTGGTTCTGTTATCTTGGTAGAACTTCTTGTATCTACCAAATCTGGAGTTGAGCTTCTCAAATCTTCTAGCCATGAGTGCCAGCTCCTCCTTTATTTCAGATTTTGAAACAGATTGAGAGGATCTTTGAGTAATCTTCTTTTCTGTTTCAGCAGCTTTGAAGGCAACACCTTTGTTTGAAGAGGATGGCTCTTCATGCACCTTCTTTCTGTTGAGATCAAACTCATATGCTTTGAGTTCAGAGAATACTTGCTGCATTGGCATGTTGTCAAGATTGCTGGTATTTTGCATCATAATAGAATATATGTCCCACTTGGATGTGAGACTTCTCAAGATCTTTAAAGCAACCTCTCTTTTGGCATAGAACTTGCCAAGAGAGTTTATTTCATTCATGATATCAGTGAATCTGCCATCAAGATGATCAATAGTTTCATTGGCTTCCATAGAGAATTGTTCATATTTTTGGATAGCCACTTGAAGCTTGTTCTCCTTGATCTTTTGGGTACCTTCACACATAAGTGCTAAGGTATCCCAAATCTCTTTAGCTGATGTGCAGTGGTACACTCTTCCCATCACTGCATCTGGAATTGTCTGGTACAATGTGTTCATTGCAATGTAGTTCAGGTTGTGCCTTTTTCTTTCTTCAGCTGTAAGGTCATCTTCATCTTTTGGCAGCAACTCCCTTGGATCAGCTTTTTGAGCATCAGTGAGCTTGGGATTTGCTTTAGTGAATGTAAATGGCCCTCTAGTGATGACTTTAAGCATCTCATCATGCTGGCAAGCAAGATGTGCTCTCATCCTGATCTTCCAGAAATCATAGTTCTCAATTGAGAACATTGGCAGTTTGTGATGAGAAATATGATTGACTTGGTTTGAACCCATATTGTTGATGGTGTTGACAGCATCTCCTGGAACTGCATTGTTAGCCATTTCAACAAATGTAATATAAGATGAACACAGATAAGTTTTTCAGAAATTTGGATCAGTTCAGTGACCACAGAAAATGTGATTTTGAAAATCAGTAGGATTTTCAGAAGCAGTGGTCTTTGAACCCCTGCTCTGATACCACTTGTTGGTCCTTGGTGGAGTATAACACAAGTGTATGGGGGGGGGAATGCACTTGTGTATGCAAATTCTTTTCTTTTTGACAAATTGGTCTTATCTGGCAAGTTGTCTCACAACTGGCCTGAGTGTGAACTTTGATAGATACTTGTCCTACTGATTACTATTGAGTGATCAGTTGGCTAAATATCTAAAAGAGTTACTTAGTGCGGAATGTGGTTGGCCTTTGACTAAAGAGATACTCCAAGTTAATTTCAGAAAAATACAGGTTATCAGGGACTTTGTCCAAAACAGATTTTCTTACTTACTGAGTTATGAATCTTTAAAATATGTTTGAATGAAGTGAAGTTAAGAATGCAGTAAGTAAATGAGACACAAGTTTATAGTGGTTCAGAGACTTAAGCTCCTACATCCACTTTCCCTGATTGAACAGGATAATTCCTTCTCAATGGAATTAGCTTGTTTTATAGTGCCAAGGTGCACTGATCAACAACACTCTCTTAATGTTTTGATCCCTAGGATAACTTGAGTCCTAGTGCTCAATCTCTCTGAGTTAAGACTGTGTTTCACACTAACAGTCCTTAACTCCTCACTTCTACAACAAACACTCTCTTCACTAAATGAGATAAGGTTTGAGGTTTGGTTCCAACTAGTAGAGATATCCTTTACAATAAGAACAGTGTAAAGGCTTAGGATATCTCAATGCTAAGCTAGGATGTTTTGCAAAGATTGGCTTAGCTGACTTGAAGTGATTCAGGAAACTTGGAATTCTAGAGAACAGATTGGTTTCCTTTTGAAAGCTTGATGATAGTTTAGTAGCTTGTAGTTGGATGTTGAATCCCTTTGATCACTTCTGTATTTATAGGCAATTTGAACAACTAACCGTTGGAGGGATTAGCAATTCAAATATGTCTATTTGCAGCATCATTGAAACGGCTATGAAGCTTGGCATCCTTTTATCCACTGTGTAAAAGGGGTCTTCAATGGTTTCTTGAATGTGTTGGGATATAAATTCACCCTAAGCCCCATTTGATGTTAGAATAGTTTTGATGGCCAAAACACTTAGAGTTTATAAATGTAATAGGATCAGCTGACTTGTATAGAACAGCTTAGACTAGTCTTGTGTGATCAACTGTATTGATAGCAGCTGATCAGCACAGTCATGGCTTACATGCCTATCCTCAAGATAAGAAGAGTAGAAGACATGAAGACTAGAAGATCCTTGAAGACCAGATATGTTAAGGTGCTTGTATACCTACTTATCTGATGGAGTCCCAGATTAAAGATGGCCTAAAGCATTACAAAGAATTTCCAGATCAGAAGAGTAGTACTCGTCTGATACCAGAAGACAGAAGACCTAAGGCCAGAAGAGCAGTCAGAAGACTAGTAGTACAGATCAGAAGACTATGTGCTCTTTCAGGACTCGGCTGATTCCCAAGTCATCTTGCAATTCAAACGAAGACCTACCTTATTTAGAAGATTGACATGATCCCAGGATTGAAGCAATCAAGCGGCTGGAATCAAGGAATCAAGCTATTATGGGAAGATTGCTCAAACGGCTAGTCAACTCCAACAGCTAGTTGCACTCAATCTCCATTATAAATACAAGAGGTTGAACACAGAAGCAACACAAGAGAGAATTCACAAGCTAAGCAAGCCATCAAGCAAAAAGTCACACTGTTCTAAGAATTCTCAAAGAGCCTGAAATCCATTAGATTATCCATAGCTCTTAAGTACTTCTTATCCAACCCTTAAGAACCTGAAACTTATTCATATTGTATATCAGTTGTTTTAGGCATAGTGGTTAAGCAAATTATAAGCTTGAACCATTAGTTGGATACATCTCAAAAACCCTAAACCCTCACCGAAAGGTTTAAGTTTTTGAAACCCCCCAAAGTGCAAGTGCTTACAATCACTTGTGGAGACCGCAGCTGTTAGGACGGCTCAGATCTCAAAGTCCTAACCTTGGGACTATAAAGGACAAGACCCTTGTAATTTGTGGAAATTAAAGGGATTAAACATCACGTTAGGACGTGAGAGTGGACGTAGGATCGTATATCCGAACCACTATAAATCCGGTGTTATTTACTTTCTGCACTTTACATTTCTGCTTTTACATTCATTATTATATAGTGCATACTGTGATTTCAACACTCTTCAAAAAGGGCCATAACTTTCAAACCAGCATCAGCTGAGTAATTTCACAAAGTAAAACAAGTTACAAGAACGAGTCTAAACCAGGGCCACCATATTTCCGCATATAACTTCTTCAGTCAGATCACTATAGTCATCTGGACCAGCAGACTTGCAGTCCAGTTGACATAGCAATCAGAAGAGGTTCCCAACTCTGTTTGAAAAGGTTTTAAAGTCTATTCACCCCTCCCCTCTAGACTTTAATCCCATTCACTACTCGTTCAGGGACCAACAAGTGGTATCAGAGCAGTGGTTCTAACGGACTACTGTCTCTAGATTATCAGAAGACTTGAGGGAGTCTTTCTGTAGTCCTCTTGAACAGATCTTTTTGAAAACTTGTTTTTGAAAACTCATACAGCATGAGTGCTAATATGCGTAAGTTGCCTAAGTTTTCAGTGGAGGATTATGATTACTGGAAGATCAGGATGAGGAAGAATCTCACATCAGTCCACTACAAGATGTGGTCTGTAATCACAGAAGGCCCGATCACCATCATGACAGTCAACACTACAAATGGTGATCCAGAAGTCCCAGTTGGAGAACTGGTTCCCAAGCCCATGAAGGATCTCACACCAGAAGAGATGAAGCAATCAAACCTTGATAGCATTGCTCAAGATTACATAATGCAAACTCTTCCAAATGAGTACATTGCAAAGGTAATCCATTGTGAGTCAGCTAGAGAGATGTGGGAGGCATTGGCACTTCTCTGTGAAGGAACTGAGCTAATCAAAGAGTCCAAGTTATCTACAGCAGTCAAGAAGTTCGAACACTTCAAGATGCAACCAGAAGAGTCTATTGATCAGTTAGACAACAGATTTACCAAGATCATCAATGAGATAGAATCTCTGGGCAAGAAATACACAAATAGAGAGAAAAATCTAAAGATATTAGATTCTCTAACCAAGAAATGGAGACTCAAGAAGACCATCATCAAAGATACTCAAGATATCAAGAAGTGGTCTGCCCAAACTCTATTTCAGAACCTGAAAGCCCATGAATATGATCTTGAAAGAGAAGAGAACTCAGGAAGTGATGAGCCAACTGCAACCCCATCTACCTCCAAGACTGTAGCCTTCAAGGCAGCCAATACAAAAGCTGCAAGCACCTCATCTGGCAAGACCTCTCTGAAAACAGAAGACTGTGAAGGATCAGACATGAGCCTAAAAGAGCAAATGGCACTTATGATCAAGAGATTTGAAAGGATGAACACCCTCAACAGTAAATATAGAAAATTCTATAGAAACTACAAAGATAGAAGAGCAAGCTCACCCTTCAGAGGTTCCAGAGAAAGAACACCAGAAAGACATCCTAGAAAGGATGTGGAGTCATCTGACAGCCGAGGATCTAGAAGAAGAGATGCCACTCCTCCAAGGAGAGGCAACTCAAATCAGAAACCTGGATCTTGCTTCAACTGTGGCAAACCAGGACACTATGTCTATGAATGTCCTGAGCTGGATTTGGATGACAAGAAAGAAAGAAGGCCAAGAAGAACCTCAGACAAAAAGGCAATGGTGACTGAAGAATCTGAATATCAAAGTGATGAACTTCCTACATCACCAGACGATCAAATCTTTTCAGATGATTCAGACGATCTAGCTATGATGGCCATAGGAGGAAATGAGGTAAACTCTTATACTACTACTTTCCATTCACCTATTTTCTCACAAACAGATGGCATAAACTCATCTGAAGGCGAATCAGAAGACACCTATTATCAATCTTTAAGAAAGGTAAAAGGTGATCTGGATATTGCCACTAGAGCCTTTATAGAAGTGGAAGAGGAGAATAAGGACTTAAGGAAAGAAATTGCTAGGTTGAAAAAGGTAAAGTTTGATAACACCCCTGAGTTAGTCACCATGAATGAAAGGTTGACCAAAGAAGTGGAACTTCTTAAAGAAGAAAATACCACAACAACTCAGTTGTATGAGGGGATGTTAGAAACTCAAGCCTTAGAAACCAAAGAATTTCGTATACTTCAGTCTAAGTTCGATGATCTCTTCCAAACACATAAGCTCTTAGAAAAGGAGAAGGAATGCCTAGATCGAAAAATATCAGAATTCAATAAAGCTTCGACTACTATTGAAAGTATCTCTGAATATTATAGATCAAGTGGCAATAAGATGGGTTTAGGTTATGAACTTAATCCATCAACATCCTCTCCAGCTGGGGGTAGTACACCTAACCAGTGTACTACTCAGACACATGAACAGGGTGAGTGTTCTAAACACAATGAACTCAATATGAACCAAAAGGCATCTGTACCAGCTAAGGCTAACTATCCCAAAACCAAGAATGGTAAAGGACAAGCTAACCCCAAGCCTGTACAGAGGAACAGCAAACAACCTAGACCATCTCGGCTGAGACAGTCTCAGCTGTATGCTGCTCCAGCCAAGAAGAAGAAATCTTCTTCAAACAAATCTGTTCTCTTTGCACCCCCTATCTCTTATGATATTGTGAGAACAGAAGAGTATGGTCCATATAATCGTGTGCATCGACCAGCTAATGCACCCAGGCCGAATGTAACTAGTCAAAAGATCATGTATGTACACTCCTATAAAGGGAAACCATTTGACTACTACTTAGCTGACACCAAGAACAAATCAGATCAGTCCAAGGTGCTGACTGGTAAGATTTGGTTCTGTGATGCCCGAGGGAAACAACTCAAATGTTCAAGGTTGTTTAAACGACCAATGTATATGTGGGTTCCCAAGGGTAGTACTAACACCCAAGGACCCAAAACAAAATGGGTACCTAAAACTTAACTTTTCTTGCAGGAAAGGAAGGACCTATACAAAAGAGGAGGTCTAGCAGGAGAAACTTGGTACATAGATAGTGGATGCTCAACTCACATGACAGGAACCAAAACCCTGCTGACCAACTACATAGAGAAGAAAGGTCCAAAAGTTTTCTTTGGTGATAACGCGCACGGTAACACAAAAGGATATGGCACCCTTAAAAATGGTGACATTGAGGTACATGATGTATCATATGTAGAAGGTCTTAAGTTTAATCTATTATCTGTTTCTCACTTTTGTGACACTGGTTATTCAGTTAAATTCTCTAAAGATGAATGTCTCATAAGTGATAAAAGAATAAAACAAAACCTTCTAACAGGATCTAGAAAGGGAAGTATGTATCTTGCAAATTGGAACAGCTGTCCTAAGGATACATGCCTGCTTGTGAAGAGCCCTAAAGATGTCAGCTGGCTATGGCACAAACGTCTTAGCCATCTGAACTTTAAGACTATGAACAAGTTAGCAAGGGAATCCTTAGTTGATGGTCTGCCTAATGAACTCTACTATAAAGATCAGGTTTGTGATGCATGTCAACAAGGAAAGCAAACAAAGGTCTCCTTCAAGACCAAGAAGACAGCATCAACCAGCAGAGTTCTTGAATTGCTTCACATGGATCTCTTTGGACCAATCACTCCAACCACTCTAACAGGATGGAAGTACACTCTTATTGTTGTAGATGATTATTCCAAGTTTACTTGGGTTATCTTCCTATACAAGAAGAGTGAAACACAGCAGAAGCTACCTGAATTATTGAAGAGGATCCAAGTAGAGAAAGGAGAACCAATCGTGAAAATTAGAAGTGACAAAGGCACTGAATTCATTAACTCTTATATAATTGCCTATTGTACTTCTAATGGTATTCAGCACGAGACAAGTGCAGCAAGAACACCACAACAGAATGGTGTAGCTGAAAGAAGAGTCAGAACACTCAAAGAAGCTGCCAGAACACTCCTTGCTGAATTCTCTACTCCCAAGAAGCTATGGGCAGAAGCCATCAACACAGCTTGTCACACTCAAAACAGGTCAGGTATTCATAAAATACATGAGAAAACCCCATATGAACTGTGGAAAGGAAGAAAACCTAGAGTATCTTACTTTCATATATTTGGTTGTAAGTGTTTCATTCACAACAATGGGAAGAGTAAGTTGAATGCTTTTGATGCCAAAGCAGATGAGGGGATATTCTTAGGATACTCCTCAACTAGCAAAGCATTTAGAGTACTCAACAAACGAACCCTTCTTGTGGAAGAAACACCTCATGTTGTTTTTGATGAATCTTGTGAAAAGAATGCAGTAGAAACAACCTCAGCTACAGAACAGATGAAGAAACTAGTGATCAAGAAGAGGTCTGATGAATTTATTGAAGTCAATGAACCATTCCCTGAAGAACCAGAGGAAGATAAGCCTCATAGACCTGTCACTAGATCTCAATTCCAAATGCCAGGGGGAATGATCTCTTTGACACTCAAGATACAGAAGATGATCGAACTAATCAAGTCAACCCTCCTGATGGCACTAGATCAAATGAGGATCCAAACTCATCCAATGCAGATACTCCAGTGAGGCATACATGGAGGAACAACCATCCATCAAACCTCATCTTAGGAGGAGCAGAATCAGGTGTCAAGACCAGAAGACAACTGAATCAGAATTCTCAATCATCTATGTTCTGCTGGTGTGCTTTCCTGTCCAACATTGAACCAGCTGACATAGAAGAAGCAATGACAGATAGCAATTGGATCACTGCTATGCAAGAAGAACTAAACCAATTCGAAAGAAATGAAGTCTGGGAATTGGTAGATCGTCCTGAAAACCACAATGTAGTAGGAACAAAGTGGGTATTCAAGAACAAGAAGGACGAAAATGATGTGATAACTAGAAATAAGGCAAGACTAGTTGCAAAAGGATACTCACAATCTGAAGGGATTGACTATGATGAAACTTTTGCACCAGTAGCCAGATTAGAAGCCATTCGACTATTTCTAGCTTATGCATCATATATGGGCTTCAAGGTATATCAAATGGATGTCAAGAGTGCTTTTCTAAATGGTATTCTGATAGAAGAAGTATATGTAGAGCAGCCTCCAGGATTTGAAAAAGGTGATCAAGTATATCGACTGAAGAAGGCTCTCTATGGTCTAAAACAAGCCCCTAGAGCTTGGTATGACACATTGTCACAATTCCTACTTGACAATGGATATACAAAAGGCAAAGTTGATAGAACTCTCTTCAGAATACAAGAAGGAGAAAACATTTTAATGGTACAAATATATGTAGATGACATCATATTTGGATCACCCAATCAAGAAATGTGCAAAAAGTTCTCTGAACTTATGCAAGGAAAATTCGAAATGAGCATGATGGGTGAGATGAATTATTTCCTAGGACTTCAAGTCAAGCAGAGTCCAGAAGGGATCTTCATCAACCAGTCCAAGTATACCAAGAGTCTGCTAGAAAGATTCAAAGCTCTACAAAGCAAGACTGCAAGGATTCCAATGATGACATCTTTCAAAATGGAACCAGATGAGTCTGGACAGGCAGTTGATCAAGCTGAATATAGAGCACTGATTGGATCTTTACTATATCTTACAGCCAGCAGACCAGACATAACATTTGCTGTAGGAGTATGTGCTAGGTTTCAAGCAAACCCAAAGCAAAGTCATCTAGAAGCAGCAAGGAAGATTCTCAAGTACCTAAAAGGATCAGTCAACCTAGGTCTATGGTACTCTGCTGATGACAATCTAGAATTGAGTGGCTATTCTGACTCAGACTTTGGAGGATGCAGAATTGATAGGAAGTCCACATCAGGAACCTGTCAATTTCTAGGAAACAAGCTGATATCATGGTTCTCTAAGAAGCAAACCTCAGTTGCAACCTCCACCACTGAAGCAGAATACATGGCAGCTGGTAGTTGTTGTAGTCAGCTGCTCTGGCTAGTTCAACAACTCAAGGATTACAATGTAGAGGCAAGAGAAGTCCCTATTTATTGTGATAGCAGCAGCGCCATTGCCATCACTCAAAATCCAGTCCTCCACACAAGGTGCAAGCATGTCGACATTAGACACCACTTCATAAGAGATCACCTTGAAAAGAAGGACATCAAGATGGAGAAAATTCACACAGATATCCAAAGAGCAGACATCTTGACTAAGCCCCTAGCTGAAGACAGGTTCAAGACCTTATGTTACAGCTTAGGACTCCTGGACCCAAGCACATGAAGAAGGAGAAAACAGCTGAAAACCTCAGCTGACCCAAGTGCAGCAGACTAGGAGAATCAGATGAGGTGAATAGACACCCTCATCTTCAGGTAAGTTCTATCCCAATGAAGACAGATAGAGCTGAGGGAAAACTTAGAGTTATCTAATCAAGGGGGAATCAATGATACCTTAAGAATCCTTGATGAAATACTCTAACATCTGCATAGCACAGTATACATATATACATATATAGCAGACTTGAACAAAGTTATTTGATCTCCTTACAACTAAGCAATGTATAACTATGTATATTAATAAACTATTCTTCATAAAATACTCTATTCATATACATAAATACAGTATACTACTGAGTCATATTTGGCTGGATTAATACACCATTCTCACCGACTCAACAGTATGCATGCACAGTACGGATTTCAAATAACTCATGGTCAAAATTCATAATTTCTGCATTCCATTAGATAAGTCTGAATATCTTTAATTGTGCACCCTTGGATCAAGAAATTCACTACTGATCTTAAGAAATCACTTTTCAGAATTCAGACCTATCACCTTTATAGTCTTGTCATCTTTCTCTTCAATACCTCATTTCTACCCCTATAAAAGGAGAAGTTATGAGAACACCTAAGAACACAGAAACATCTAACACTTTTCTTATTTCAGGTATGGAGACAATTGAAAGAAGAGATGGAATGGAGATCATTCTTCAACCAAAATCTTGGGTGAAGGAGATGAAGATTTGTCCAGAAAATGAAGATGATGCAGATCCATATACATGGCTTACTCAACATGAGTATGTTCATGAAAGCTAAAGGAAGAAGAGACGTTCTTGTTGAAAGCTAAAGGAGGAAGAGATGCAGAGGACAAAGTAGCAAGCAAGCAGAGCTTCTTCTCCAGAAGGAAGTTCTACATGGAGAGCTTGTTATCAAAAGCTACTGAGTCTAAACAGAACATGAAGGCTGCGTCCATGGCCCTTTCTTCAACTCCATTGAAGCACCCCTCAACCTTCCTTCCCCTTCTAGAGAAGCGAAGAAATTCAACAAGAGCACATTAGATGCTACATCCCATCTGATGATGAGGAACATCCGATGGTGAGGAACATTTAAATCAGTGGGACTACGTCTAGACTAGCTCCACTTGATTTGAAGAAGGAGCTGAAAGATCCATCAAACCAGGTTGGATCATCACTCACAATAAAGCTGGAAGGATCCATCCAGGTTGGATCATGAGAGCAAACACAGTTTCCTCTACTCAGCTGATCAGAAGACCAACTCAGCTGACCAGAAGACTTTTCAAAGACAATCAGCAGACATCTTGAAGAACTCAGAAGACCTCACTCTGCTGATCAAATCACACAAATTTAGAGTATAATGACTAGTCTTGATCATGTAATTCATTCTAGATTTATTCCTGAATGTAATTAAACAAATTGTCTTATATAAGGAATGCAATTTTCTTATAGAAAACGGCCTTGATGATCAATTCTTACCATAAATTAGTCTCAACGGCTATTTTTGGTAATGATGTCATTAATACTCAAGTATCATATTGCCAGCAAATCAACAATTGCCAAATGGCATAACCAGCCGGCAAATTTAAGAAATCAAAGAAGGAAATCTTGGGCTCTACTCCAAATTCAAACGCAAATCTGACCGTTAGATCAAATTCTCTGGAGTATATATATATTCACATCCCTAATCCCTGCCACTCTTATTACTCAATTACTCACATTACTCTCTCTCGTTCTGCAAATCTCTTTCAAGCCTTCAAACCCTAACACTCAGACTCTACTATGGCAATCATTGAAATTTACGACGAGAAGACCAAGAACACTGGCACCTTGGATGCTGCAAAGTGGTCCAAGGAAGGGAAGATTTTTACGGAGAATGCTCTGTTTTTCAAAGGCAAACACACAGATGAGAACAAGGAGATATTGCTTCGGTGCGTCAATCTTAAACTCAGGGACTTTTTGGAAGCAGCTCCAACTAATGTCTATGAACAAGATGTTCTGACATTCTATGCAAACGCCGTGATGAAGGGTTCTCATGTTGAAAGTGTCATGAACGGACACAAAGTCAAGGTTACAAGGGAAATTCTTCAGGAATTGTTTGGCCTTTCAAGGGGGAAAATAAATATCTCCAACTACATCATGAATAAAGAAAAGGAGTATATGGAGATGTTTACTGGTGGCCGAATCAAGGCTACTGATGCAACTGGACTAAAGAAATCCCAACTTGAACCAAAATTCCAAACCTTGTTGGATATTGCAGGGAAGATGTTACTTGGTAACACATTCAGTCATGATGCTGTTACTACTTTAAAGGTTCGAGTAATGGCTGCAATCTGGGATCAGATCGATGGAGACTGGCAAGGACTATTCTTAGAAAGAATTGCTCTTGAGGCAAAGAAAGTCACTTTGGACTTACAATCAAAGGTATGGAAGGTAGCAGCCACAGTCAGCTTTGTCAACAAGCTGAGCATCATCCTTCCAGATATTCTCCCAAAGAAGTACAAGATGGGACCTCATAAGACCTTTCACATCTCCAAATATTATTTGAGAAAGGAAGCTCTTGCTGAGGCAGAAAGGTTAAAAGAAGAGAAGAGGAAGCTGTTGGCTGAGAAGGCAGCCCAAGAGTCTGATCATGACTCTGTTGAAGAAGAAGAGGAGCCAACCAAAGAAGAGGCTCAGAAGAAGGTTGCTGAGGATGATGATGATGATGACAATCAGACCTTAGCACAAAGACGATATCTAATCAGATCTGGGCTCATCTCCCCATCTGATTCAGATGCTACTCCCACTGCCTCTCCCTTGAAGAAGGCAGGTACCTCTAAACCCTCCCCCTCTTTTACTCCTTCTAAATTGTCAAAGGGTCAGAAGAGAAAGAAGAATAATTCTTCTTCAAACAAAAAGTCCAAGAAATCGAGGCTTCCTACTCCCATGTTAATAGCCCCGATTGCATCCTTCAACCCTTCTGATGACTCCACCTCATCTGACCACTCAAACACTGCTATCCAAATCCCTGCTGATACTCACACAGCAGAGGAACAAGCTCCACCTACCTCAACCCCAGAAACCCTATTGCCTAACCCTGCTGATGTTCAAGATCCACGTGTTCAAACTTCTACTGATCTTCATGAAGGCACCATACCAGACCAGCAGACCCAAACCCCTGCTGATGAACAGACGACTAAAGATCAAGAACATATCACTTCCCAAATCCCTGCTGATACTCACACAGCAGAGGAAACTACCCCACATACTCAAACTCCTACCATCATTATTTCTTCTGTTCCAGAAGACATGGCACCAGCAGACCTTGCTCAAGCTGGTACCTCTCAACCTCAATCCAGAATGGTACACTATCCTATGTGCACAAGGGAGAAGATAATGAGGATGAAGATAGCAAATCTGCTCAAGTCTACTATTCCTGGTATTGATGAGGAATCAGTTCAGTTCGAACAAATTCTCAGAATCTGCACCTGGATTGAACTCAGGAGAGATGATGTGGATGACCTTATTGAAGTCATGGAAGGAATGGGAGGAAAAGCTAATTTCCTCGACTGGGAAATGGAGCAAAAAGAAGTTGCTCAAGTCACATCTTTTACTCAACTGCTACCTGAGGAAGCCTTTACAGCAGTATGCCACAGAATTCTAGGTATTCAACCTACTGATACCTCTATCCCAGAAGACATATCAGATCATCAGGCAGCTGGCACAGCAAAAGTGAATGACTCAGCTGCGTCAGTTCCTGCAGAAGACTCAGCTGAACCAGCTGAGAGAACCGAGATTGAAAGAGAAGTAATCACTATTCCTGATCACTTCATGCCTAAGGATACTCTACCTCACTTCATTGACAAAGGAGACACCATCATGTCTCACCTGGTTAAGGCCACTACCACATTTCTCAATGAAGAGTACCTTTCAGCTGAAGAAAGAGGCAAAGCCCTAACAGTCCATCCAAAGCCTCAAGGTACAGCCTCAACTTCTACTCCAACAGCTGACTATACAGCAGACATATGCTCCCAGGTCAAGACTGCTATAGACCTACACTTTGAAAAGGGTTTAGGCCTACAGCTTGGAAGATATGTTGAAAAGGCAGTCAAGGAGCAGAGAACTCGTCTTCAAAACCAGATCATTGACATTGAGGACAAGTTTGGAGAATCTCTTCACGATCAGATAAGTGAGTATCTGACCAGCATTCTGAAGATGGCAGGTGAACATTCCACCAGGTTTGCTGATCTCTACACCAATGAGGCCAACCGCATGGAAAACACCTACAAGACACGAATTGAAGATGCTGAAGCAAGAGCTACTGAAGGTCGAGCTCTTCTCCAATCAGCTACAGCAGAGAATGAACAACTTCAGATTCAGCTGAAGGAGACAGCAACGAGACTGGAAGCAATTACAGCTAAACTAGAAGCTGCCTCCTCCTCCAACTCTCATGCTCAGATTCTAGAACATAGCATCACACATCTGACTCATATTGGCAAAGTCAACGCCATGGCTTTTCAACAAACACTTAGGGTGGAGATTCTGAATGCCATGAAGCCTTTTGCGGCTGCACTTGCTGAAGCCAAAAAGGGGGAAGATGTATTGATAAAAGCTCTAGAGAAGACTACTGCACAGCAAGCTGTAATGGTAGTATCTCAAGATGAGTTGAATGAAACCTTGGGTGATTTATCAAGCAAAGTCAAGAGCAAGAAAGGCAAAGGCAAAGAAATTGCTCAAGAAGACATCCAAGCTCCCACTCAAGCAACTGCCAAAAGTCTGCAGATCACTGCCTCTACAGGTTTCCGAGAAAAGAATGACTAGGAAAAGGAAAGCAGATGAGCTAGCAGATGAGCAAGCTCAGAAGTCAACTCCAGCAGAGCCTACTGCAGAAGAGAAAGAGGCTTTAGAGTTGAAGAAAAGAAAAGAGCTTGAAGCTCAAGAGCTTAAACAAAAGAAGCTAAAAGATGCGAAGGCAGTCAAAGCCAAATTTGACAGGAAGATAGCCAAACTCAGGAAAGCTCTCAAGGAGAAAGCACTGAAAGAAAATGCTCTGGCACAGAAAGATAAAGTTCTGGTGTTTGATAGCAACTATGTGGACTATCTAGCCCTTCAAGATGAGCTACCAAGGTGGTACCCTCTGAAGAAGAAATGGCAAATTCAACACCACATTGTAAGAAAATTTGGCCCTCTCCCAACCTATGAAGATGAATTCTTCCAGTTCAATCAATTCATGAACATTGAAGATCCAGAGTTCTCGAAAGAAGTAGTCAAGACAGCCAAAGAACTTGATAACTGCAGAATCTTAACTCCTGAAGAACCCAAATGGGATCCTCCCAAACTGGATTCTGGAAGAACTGACTCCATTGAAGTCAAAAAGATCCTAGAGAAGATCTATGAAGAGGAGAATGTTACAGACCTGCAGCACATGGAAGAAGTTCGATCTCGTCTGTACCTTGCCTTCCGCATCTGAAGATCAGAAGACCTGATGAAGACCACTTTCAAAGCCTTAAGAAACTATTACTTGTAATCTGTAAAAGTTATATATATTCAAGTTTAGTTCTCTTTGCTTTCAAGACAAACTCTCATTGTCTTCATCAGATACTTCAGTTTTTATGAAGTTTATAAACTCCTATCTTACCTTAGTAAGAGCATTTATCATATATATAGTTTTGGCTTCATCAAAAAGGGGGAAATTGTTGGGATATAAATTCACCCTAAGCCCCATTTGATGTTAGAATAGTTTTGATGGCCAAAACACTTAGAGTTTATAAATGTAATAGGATCAGCTGACTTGTATAGAACAGCTTAGACTAGTCTTGTGTGATCAACTGTATTGATAGCAGCTGATCAGCACAGTCATGGCTTACATGCCTATCCTCAAGATAAGAAGAGTAGAAGACATGAAGACTAGAAGATCCTTGAAGACCAGATATGTTAAGGTGCTTGTATACCTACTTATCTGATGGAGTCCCAGATTAAAGATGGCCTAAAGCATTACAAAGAATTTCCAGATCAGAAGAGTAGTACTCGTCTGATACCAGAAGACAGAAGACCTAAGGCCAGAAGAGCAGTCAGAAGACTAGTAGTACAGATCAGAAGACTATGTGCTCTTTCAGGACTCGGCTGATTCCCAAGTCATCTTGCAATTCAAACGAAGACCTACCTTATTTAGAAGATTGACATGATCCCAGGATTGAAGCAATCAAGCGGCTGGAATCAAGGAATCAAGCTATTATGGGAAGATTGCTCAAACGGCTAGTCAACTCCAACGGCTAGTTGCACTCAATCTCCATTATAAATACAAGAGGTTGAACACAGAAGCAACACAAGAGAGAATTCACAAGCTAAGCAAGCCATCAAGCAAAAAGTCACACTGTTCTAAGAATTCTCAAAGAGCCTGAAATCCATTAGATTATCCATAGCTCTTAAGTACTTCTTATCCAACCCTTAAGAACCTGAAACTTATTCATATTGTATATCAGTTGTTTTAGGCATAGTGGTTAAGCAAATTATAAGCTTGAACCATTAGTTGGATACATCTCAAAAACCCCAAACCCTCACCGAAAGGTTTAAGTTTTTGAAACCCCCCAAAGTGCAAGTGCTTACAATCACTTGTGGAGACCGCAGCTGTTAGGACGGCTCAGATCTCAAAGTCCTAACCTTGGGACTATAAAGGACAAGACCCTTGTAATTTGTGGAAATTAAAGGGATTAAACATCACGTTAGGACGTGAGAGTGGACGTAGGATCGTATATCCGAACCACTATAAATCCGGTGTTATTTACTTTCTGCACTTTACATTTCTGCTTTTACATTCATTATTATATAGTGCATACTGTGATTTCAACACTCTTCAAAAAGGGCCATAACTTTCAAACCAGCATCAGCTGAGTAATTTCACAAAGTAAAACAAGTTACAAGAACGAGTCTAAACCAGGGCCACCATATTTCCGCATATAACTTCTTCAGTCAGATCACTATAGTCATCTGGACCAGCAGACTTGCAGTCCAGTTGACATAGCAATCAGAAGAGGTTCCCAACTCTGTTTGAAAAAGTTTTAAAGTCTATTCACCCCTCCCCTCTAGACTTTAATCCCATTCACTACTCGTTCAGGGACCAACAGAATGAATGTGTTGACTTCTGAAAAATGCGGCTGAAAAGACTTGTGTCAGTTTCCAATTTTGCACATTGTCCTAGGTTGATTTGTGGCAAACTTTACACTCAACCAACGGTCAGATGGGACAAGCTCCCTGAACATTCTTGCTGCAGTTTAGAATGTTCCAACATTCATTCAATGCTTCACTCTTTAATGCTCTAAGTCTTTACTGCTTAGTTCAGGCATGATTGGCAATAAATGCTTCATTGAATGTGTCTTCTGTAAGCTTTTGACATTCAATTCTCTTGATCATTTGCATTTCAACTGTCTTGATTTTTGCATTTATGAGCACAGCTTCAGTGTTCTTGATCTCTTCAGCCAGGTTGTCCATTTGATCAGTTTGTCTTGAATAGATCAGCAACTTTGTCCTATAGACCTATCAAGCTGCCTAACATTCCAGCTTTGGACAACTATCCTGAACTCTAAAATCTCACAACATTTCTGAGATTTTAACTTAAGCATTTTACACACTCAAGTGTTCTGAGACAAACTTGCCTGAACAATAACTTGAGCATATCTCAACTAATTTGTACATCATCAATCAGGGGTTTTGGTATCTAGATCAAAATCATTTTATTCCCAACACCTTTGGCATCTAAGATTGGGTCATGTCAACCTAAGAAGGATTCAAAGACTAGTAAGTAGTGGGTTTTTGGAGTCTCTCCAAGTGGAACCATTCTCAGTCTGCGAATCCTGTTTGGTAGGCAAGATGACCTCGAGGCCTTTTAAGGCCAAGGGTAATAGGGCTAATGATGTGTTGGAATTGATTCACTCTGATTTGTGTGGGCCTATGACTGTTCAAGCTAGAGGAGGCTTTGAGTACTTCGTCACTTTCATTGACGATTACTCAAGATATGGATACATCTACCTGATGCACCACAAGTCTGAATGCTTTGGCAAGTTCAAAGAATTTAAGGCAGAAGTGGAAACCGTCATGGTAAGAGTATCAAGTCACTGCGTTCTGATCGTGGTGGCGAGTACCTTAGCAATGAATTTAGGCAATACTTATTAGAGAACGGGATTAGATCCCAGGTCTCCGCGCCTGGTACTCCGCAACAGAATGGCGTGGCTGAGAGAAGGAATAGGACTCTATTAGATATGGTGAGATCGATGATGAGTTATGCTTCATTACCTACCTCTTTTTGGGGTTATGCCTTGGAAAAAGCAGCGTACCTTCTAAATTATGTACCTTCTAAAGTGGTTCCAAAAACCCATTTTGAATTGTGGTCTGGGCGAAAGCCTAGTCTAAACCACATTCGGATTTGGGGTTGTCCAGCACATGTGCTGAACAAGGAAGCTGATAAGTTGGCACCTAGAACTGAAGTACGGTTGTTTGTAGGATAGCCTAAGGGAACGAGAGGTGGTTATTTTTATAGTCCTAATGATCAGAGGGTGGTGGTGAGTACCAATGCCCGATTTTTAGAAGAAGACTATATGAATGAGCATAAGTCCAATACTGAGATCATTCTAAATGAGTTGAGAGGAGACAATGGCACACCGAGTGTGCAAGAGGAAATACCACAAGTGACTGCACAACGTGGCGACTCTGATGAACCTTTGTATACATTGCCTCGTCGTAGTGGGAGGGTTGTTCTCCAACCTGATCGTTTCATGTTTGTGGGAGAGTCTATTGACTTGATTCCAAGCGATGAACATGATGATAACGACCCCTGGACATACAAAGAGGCAATCAAAGACAAAGATGCAGAGTCTTGGCACAAGTCCATGGATTCAGAAATTGAATCTATGGATGCTATGGAAGTGTATGACCTAAGTGAACTTCCCCACGATAAGAAAGCTGTTGGGTGTAAGTGGGTCTACAGACGTAAGAGAGGGTCTGATGGGCAGATTACTGCTTTTAAAGCACGGTTGGTGGCAAAGGGTTTTACCCAGAAAGAAGGAATCGACTATGACGAGACCTTCTCACCAGTAGCCATGCTAAAATCGATCCGGATTCTCTTATCCATAGCTAATCACATGAACTATGAGATTTGGCAAATGGATGTTAAGACAGCTTTCCTTAATGGAAATTTGGATAAGGACATCTATATGCAGCAACCCGAGGGTTATGTGAAGAAAGGCCAAGAGCATCTAGTCTGGAAGCTGAAAAAGTCTCTTTATGGGCTAAAACAAGCTTCCAGGTCTTGGAACATTCGTTTTGATGAGGTGATCAAATCTTTTGGATTTGAACAATGTCAAAATGAAAGTTGTGTGTACCAGAAGAGTGACAAAGACGTAGTGGTATTCTTAGTACTATACGTAGATGATATTCTTCTTATTGGCAACAATGTGAAAGTATTATCAGACGTAAAGGTGTGGCTTTCAGAACAGTTTCAAATGAAGGATATGGGAGAAGCATCGTACATTCTTGGTATTAAGGTCACTCGTGATCGAAAAAAGAGAATGTTGTGTTTATCTCAAGCGTCTTACATTGATACTGTGATTGCTCGTTTTGGCATGCAAAATTCCAAGAAGGGTGTACTACCTTTCAGACATGGAGTCCCTCTATCTAAAGATATGTGTCCTAAGACACAGAAGGAGATAGAGGAGATGGCTAAGGTTCCTTATGCTTCGGCTGTAGGAAGCCTTATGTATGCGATGCTGTGTACGAGGCCTGATATTTGTTATGCAGTCGGCATGGTAGCAAGATATCAGTCTAACCCTGGTCAAGGATACTGGACTGCTGTTAAGCATATTCTCAAGTACTTGAAAAAGACTCGAGATTATATGCTAGTATACCAGTCAAATAGTTTGATTCCTTTGGGTTATACCGATTCAGATTTCCAAGCTGATCGAGATGAACGGAAGTCAACCTCGGGTTATGTGTTTATGCTGGGAGGCGCAGCCATATCTTGGAGAAGTGTGAAGCAGAAATGCATCGCGGACTCCACTATGGAAGCCGAGTACGTAGCTGCCTCAGAGGCCGCAAAGGAGGCTGTCTGGCTGCGTAATTTCTTTATGGAATTAGGGGTATCTCAGAGTATGCCGATGTGTATCACTGTTTATTGTGATAACGCAGGTGCAGTGGCAAACTCGAAAGAACCTAGAGCCCACAGAGCAAGTAAACACATAGAGCGAAAGTACCACATTATACGAGATATCGTAAATCGAGGAGACGTGGTTGTAGCTAAGATTGCGTCGTTGGATAACTTGGCTGATCCTTTCACAAAGACGTTGGCAATAAAAATCTTTGAGAAACATGTAGAGGGTCTTGGTTTACGATGTATTACAAGCTAGACTTTGAGTATAAGTGGGAGAAATGTTGATGTCTTTATATGTATACTAAAAGTTAAGCTTTAGTATAAGTGGGAGATTGTTGGTGTATACTGTAAAGCAAACTTTTAGTGGGCTTTTGTGACGTATATTCGATTTCCTTTTATCTGAAATAAATGATTTTTCACATTTTTGCATTCTTTGTGATTACTTGTATGTCTGCTTATCTTGCATTGTAGACGATGTGGTGGGTTTGTAGTCACACAGAAGATCACATTGTCAGTCCCTTGTAAGATATAAACAATATTCACAACTGAGATAGTTATGGACAAAACTATTGGTTTAAGTTGTAGTATAAACTTGTTAGTGGTTTGTCTTAGCCATTAGTTTATACTAGTGCGCTGAGGCGTATTGAATGGATCACAGATAAGACATGTTCTTCTATTCTGACTGTTATGAAGAACTAGAGGTCTTGGTGACTTTTATGATTCTTAACCCTAAGTGTGATATTTAGATGTGTGGGGTGCTTGTTCACTACTTTGATGTATCATAGGTGAGAATCTTGGTAGATTCTTCACGCTCCGTATTTTGGGTAGTGGCATCGCTCGCATGATGTCTACTTATTGGCATTAGGGCACCGTGTCCTGTACATCCAGGCTGATGATGTCCCCTTGAGGAAACTCATAAATGATTGTCGTATTAAACCCTGCAGGTGGATTTAATCCGTACGACAACAAGGTTGAGTGGTACTACTC
This sequence comes from Galeopsis tetrahit, assembly GCA_963675135.1. NCBI lineage: Eukaryota > Viridiplantae > Streptophyta > Magnoliopsida > Lamiales > Lamiaceae > Galeopsis > Galeopsis tetrahit. The sequence continues at coordinate 93,842,684 of OY776120.1, forward strand.
AAGGAATTATAGAAATTAATTATTTAAAGAAGTCAGAAGCTTTAATAATTAATGGACGTGCGATATCTTAAACACGGGGAATTATAATGTCTAATAGAAGCACTGATTCAGTTCGGGATAGGACGGGAGTGCAATATTAATTCTCTAGTGGAATGAATTAATGTTCTCGGGCCAAATTATATGTTCTGGGCTGAACATAAGAGTAGTTGGGCCTGTAAGAAGCCCAAACCCTATACCTTCTAATGGATCCCTAGTCTGGCCCATGAACTTATGGAGATTATAAATAGGAGCCTCAAAATAGTTTTGAAACCCTAGCACACACGAAATAGAGAAAAACGGCTAGGGTTTCAAGGAGACGAAATTGAGGCACCTTCTCCACGTTTGATAGCACGCCGTCCACCCGGTGTTCGAGCGAAGTTGGGAGACAGACTAGAAGATCTGCAGATTGGAATCAACGCCTCGATCTTCAAGGGTAACATATCTAAACTATGTTTTAAAAGCATGTTTAGGTTTTATTTATTTGTTTATACGTTTGGCATCCGACAACGATCCTGGTGACGGACCGCCTTCGCCGGCGTGTTCCAGCACCCTAGACTTTGTTGTAAGAAACTCTAAGTGATAGGCTTGGTTATGCTTAGATTAGTTTTGGCGTCATTTTATAATTGTAACTCTGATTGACCCTTTTGAGTACCCCTGGTACTCGATAATATATTACCATTTTGCTGTTAAAAAAAAAAAAAAAAAGAAAAATTCTACAATTCTAAAATCTAAAAAATGTGTAAATTAAAAATAAAAATTTCTAAAATCTCATAAAAAATATAAAATTCTAAAAAAAATCTATAAATTAAAAATTTAAAAATGTTTTAAAATAAATATTTTACAATTCTAAAAATTCTAAAATATCATTAAAATAAATTTGGGACAGTTCAAAAGTCGATCAAGGCGCGAAACTTCCACTCAACCTCGACGGTGAGTTGGGAAACCTTGTGGGACCCAAAAAATTTAGAAGCTCAAACAAAACTTTAATGGTAGACGAGTTCGAATCAAGTCTGATTTTTAATGAAATATTAACACTTTTTATTATTCTTAAAATTGTTTTAGAATTTGTAATCTACACTTTTTTTTTTTTAAAATAACGAGATATATAGAAATTTTAATGAGATTTTTAGAGTTTTTCAAAAAATTTAATGATATTTTAGAATTTCATAATTTTTAAATTTTAGAATTTTTTGTTTAACACATTTTATAATATTTAATGAGATATTTTAAATTTTATTTTACACATTTATAGTTTTTATTTATAATTAGAATTTCGGATTCTTAATGATATTTTTATAATTTTTAAGGGATTTTTTAGAAAATTTTAATTATTAAATTTTAATTTTTAAACTTAAAAGGTGTAAATTTGACTATTTGATCGGAATCTCAATTTATTCTTCATATTCATGTGAGTTTAAAAAAATTCGGTAAAAAGTACGTAAATTGGACAAAAAAATGATGTAAATTGATAAAGTGAAAATTTAAAGGATATACGTTGGATTAGGCCTAAGTTACAGGAAAAAAAAATTAAATTTTCCCTTTTAGTGAGGATTTAAAATTCTCTCAATTTTAATTAACAAGAGATGGACTCAAATCTAAATATTTAAAATCTATTTATTTACTTTTTAATCCAAACAAGTTAAGTGGATTTGGATTGTGGATTTAAAATCCATAGACCTAAATCCCTCCATTCAAATGGAGCATAAGGGTATTGGTGCGAAATAAAGATATTATTTTGTTGGTAATAGAAAATATCATTTTGGATAAACAAATTTAGCATTAGGGGTGTAAGTGAATCGAGGCAACTCGCGAGTTACTCGTGCTCGACTAAAAAAAAGATTGAAATAACCTCAAATTTAATCGAGTCGAGTTTCCACTACAAGAAACAGGGGGAATAGCAACGAAAAATTTGCGACAAATCTAAATTTCATCGCTAAAATCAATTTTTATCAACGAAATAAAAGATTTCTTCGCTAAATTCTTAAATTTAATATTTGCAACAAAATTTTTATTTTTCATCGATATACTAGCAACAAATTGATTCATTTTTTTGTTAATAATCAGAACAACAATGAAAATTATATCCATCGCTAATATTTTGCGATGAAATAGAAATTTCCGTGGCTAATTTTTTGAAATTAATTTTTGCGATGAAATATTTTAATTTCATCGCTAAATTAGAAAAAAATTATTTTATTTTGTTATTAATAATCGGAAGAACAATGAAAATTATATTTTGTCGCTAATATTTGATTAGTGTGAAAATTGCTTGAAATTCATGGATTTATTTTGCTTAATTTTATAGTATTTTTCATGCATTATTTATACTAAATTGACTAACTACTCTTGATTTGGAGAAAGGATGTGGTTTGCTATTTTTGTAGGAAAATGAGCATTTTTAGAACAAAACACGTCTCGATTATTTTATGGAGTCAATCGAAGGAAAAAATCGAGAAGGAGTCGAAACGAGAAAAGATTGGAAGTTAAAATTATTTGGGCTTAGCTATTAATTTAAACTGGCCATTTAATTAAATCGTTTAGACCCAAATCATGAGCCCATCTCAGCCCATTCGAAAATCAAAGAGGAGGGCATGCGCATACACAGCAGGCCGCGAGGAATGAAGAGAAGAATGGCTTCATTGAGGCCCACATGTAAAAGAAAAAGGAACCAGCTGGGCTTTAGAGATTAACCACATAATTCCAACACCCAAAGCAATAAGAGATTACCCCATATCTAAATTAACAACTAGAATAAAACTCATATGAAACAAATAACAAAACATGAATTAAGGAGCTATATATTATGCCTAAAAAACATTCAATGGAGCTCAAGTGAATTACACCACTACAGAGAAGGAACTTCTAGCGGTTGTGTATGCATTCGATAAGTTTCGACCCTACCTACACGGACCATGCCGCTATTCGTTACCTAATGGGAAAGAAGGATGCAAAACCAAGGCTAATCCGATGGATCTTACTTCTTCAAGAATTTGACATTGAGATCAAGGATAAGAAGGGGAGTGACAATGTGATAGCCGATCACTTGTCCCGGATTGAGAGAGCAAAAGAATTCAAGGAAGAATTTGGAGAAGTAAAAGAAGAGTTCCCGGATGAGAGGTTGTTACGTGTCCATGGAGCATTTGTGGGAAAGATTCACGATGAGGGCCCTTGGTATGCGGACATCGCCAATTACTTGGCAAGTGGGAGCATGGCATTTGGGGCAAACACCTATGAAAAAAGGAAATTTTTGAAGGACGTGGAGAGTTACATTTGGGATGATCCCCATTTGTTGAGAAGGGGTGTCGATTCCATTATTAGGAACTGTGTCCCGAAGGAGGAATGGGAAGATATAATGAATCATTGTCACCCATCTCCATGTGGTGGACATTATGGGGGTGAAAAGACGGTGTTAAAAGTGCTCCAATCGGGATTCTATTGGCCGTGGGTGTTCCGGTCTTGCAAAGAGTTTGTACTCCGATGTGATAAATGTCAACGTGGTGGTGGAATTTCCAAGAAGAACGAGATGCCTTTGAACAACATCGTAGAGGTTGAGTTGTTTGATGTGTGGGGGATAGACTTCATGGGACCGTTTCCGTCTTCCAATGGTTTTACCTACATTTTACTTGAGGTTGACTATGTGTCAAAGTGGATTGAGGCCGTTGCTACAAGGGCTAACGATGCAAACACGGTGATGATCTTTTTGAAGGGAATCTTCACTCGATTCGGCGTTCCTAGAGCTCTCATAAGTGATGGGGGGAGTCATTTCGTGAACAAGATGATGGAGAGACTTCTTGCAAAGTATGGTGTCACACACAAGGTGGCAACTCCTTATCATCCCCAAACAAATGGGTTGGCCGAAGTGTCAAATCGACATATCAAAAAGATATTGAAAAGGACGGTGAGCACAAGCTGAAAGGATTGGGCGAGCAAGCTCCCGGATGCTCTTTGGGCATTAGGACTGCTTATAAAACTCCACTTGGTATGTCACCTTACCAATTAGTTTTTGGGAAGGCTTGTCATCTTCCCGTTGAGGTGGAGCACCAAGCACTTTGGGCTTTGAGAAAGGTTAACTTGGACAGTGATTTGTGTGGAGAGAAAAGACTCCTTCAATTGCACGAACTTGAGGAGTTTCGTGAGGATGCTTATGCAAGTTCTCAACTATTTCGAGAAAAGACAAAACGATGGCATGATGCACGGCTATCCATGAAAATCTTTGAAGAGGGTGATGAAGTGTTACTCTACGATTCAAGGTTACATCTATTTCCCGGAAAGTTGAAATCAAAGTGGAAAGGTCCATTCCGTGTTAAGAAAGTGTTTCCTACGGGCTTCCTCGATCTTGTGAACGAAAAAGTAGAAGAATTCAAAGTGAATGGCCACCGAGTTAAGCATTACTACTCCCTTCCCGACAAGGGGGTAGTACATGTAGTTGGCCTTCGTGACCCTTGAACTAACGGAGTTCCGTCCGGCATAGGACGTTAAACCTAGCGCTAAATGGGAGGCAACCCATTTTTACTTGTTTTATGTCTCTTTTTGTTTATTTCGTTTTGTTTGAATAAGTGTGAGTAGTTGATGTTCTTTTTGTGAAGCTCTCTTTTTTAGGTCAAGATCGTATGGTGAATACGTGGAGAAAAGTTTCGAGAGGTGAAGAAGATTTGAGTTGATAGCCATCATGAGGTACACCCTGTCCCAAACTTAATATTGCTTTGCAATATCTAAGTTTGGGGGGGGTAGGGAAATTTTCTTGTGATATATTGTACTTGAGTTGTGTTGTTTTTGAACACTTGTCATTGATGAATAGTGGTTTGTAATATAATTCTTGACTTGTGTTTGATATATGTACATGGTGGTTGTTGACACTATTGAGTGTTGGTTGAAATGGTTTTGATGATTGGTCTTGAGCTATATTGTGATTGGTTGAATATTGTTTGCGATTGAAAATCATTGCAAGTTTTTGGTCAAAAATCTCTTTTCAACACTATTTTTCCAAACTTTTAATTGCTTTGCAAATAAAAAGTTTGGGGGGGGGGGGTATGTTCGTTTTTGTAATTCGATTTACACCAAGAACTATGCATGATTAATGAGATTCGATTTGATTCGTGTTAACTTGTCATGGAATGGAGAAAATTGAGGGAATTTTGAGTGTAATTGAGCAAGTTGTGAAATTTTGACACAAAAAAGACATTTTTCAGGTTTTGCCCGGGTGAAAACGACCCGGCCGGGTGGGTGCTACCCGACCAAAAGTCGAAGAGAATGAAAATCAGGGGGTGCCCGGGTGAAAACGACCCGGCCGGGTGGGTGCTACCCGGCCAAAAGTCGAAGAGAATGAAAACCAGGGGGTGCCCGGGTGAAAACGACCCGGCCGGGTGGGTTTCACCCGGGCGAAAGTCGAAGCAAATAGGGGGTGACCGGGGCGAAATCACCCGGCCGGGTGGGTTTTACCCGGTCAAGTCGCGAAATCACCCGGCCAAGTCGAGTTTTCAATCGGGCGGGGTATTTTGACCCGGGTAAGTTTTCTCCACCCAAACCCATTTACACTCAAACCCTACCCACACATACACACACTCTATAAAACCCTCTCCACACTCAAAACACACACATTCTCTCTTGGAAAAGCACAAAAATTTGGCACCTCCATCTCTCTAGTTTTCTTCTCACTTTTCTTCAATTTTTCTTGAGGAGTTCACCAAGAAAATCAAGACCCAAGGTATGTAACTCATCTTCCCCAATTTATTTGCAAGATTGAGCATGATTTATAAGTTTTTGAAGGTTTTTCTTGCATGTTTTTGGGAAGTGACGAAAATTCAATTTTGACATGGGTTTGTTGAATTCTTTAGTATTTCTCCCATGGGCTTTGTGTATTGTTGGTAGTTATTGATAAATGTTGAATAACAAGTCTTAATTTCAAATACCCATGGAGAAATTTGAAGCATTTAGAGGTAGAGTTGTGAAATTATGCTTCCATGAGATAATTGATGTTCTTGAGCATGTTGTGTTTAATTGATGAGCATGTTAGTTTCTAAAGCTGGGATTTTGTTAAAAAATGCTTACACATGCTATGCTCGAGTTAGTAGAAGTGTTCTTGCTTGGTTTGGTGAAGATTGTTCTTTCAAGCATTTCTACAAACACTTCGTGAGCATAATTTTTGTGAAGGAAGTGAGAGAAAATTGTTGGTATTTGAGTAAATTAAAGAAGAATTGTGGTTGTATGTGAATGAGCATAAGAAAGTTCATGTCTTGACTTGAATTAAGTGTGAAAACTTGATGTTTAATTGATGGAAGTCACATGCAATGTATAATTCTTTGATAATTTGAGAAATATCAAATTAACTTTTGCTGTTATGCTCATTTGTAGAAAGATGTCTAGAAAAAGATCAAAGGTTGTGGGAGAAAGCTCTAGAAGGGAAATGAGTGTTGATGAAATCTGTAAGGAGAAATGTGGGGTATGGCCATCAAAATTTGGAATTGATTTTGGAGATAGGGGGAAGGAATACGTGGAGGCTTTTGCTAAAGCAATAAACACCACAAGTAGGCCGACACGATATCCGGATGAGAGGTACATGGTAAGATGGGTATAAAGGATAACGTGCATGAGCTGTTCGACAACGTAGGATGGGAACACATTCTACATATCAAAAGGGAGTCGTGGATGAAGTTCATAGTGAAATTCATGTCCACTGTTGAATTGAAGGAGGAGAGAAGAGGAACTCCCATTGGAATATCATTTCAGATTGGAAATGAAGATCACGAAATCTCATTTGAGGATATTAATGAAATGTTTGGAACGACAATGAATGTAGCACCCACCACCCCTCAAGAAATGAAAGGATATGGTGAGGAGGACTTTTGGATTAGATTGACCCGGAGGCACATGAATGATCGGCCAAAGTATGATCCGAGCCACTCAAAGGCATCACTCATCCGAAACCCGGTGTTCCGATACGCTCATCGAATCCTATCAAACATCATATTTGGAAGATTCGAGGTGGGGTCGGTTAGAAGGGATGAGTTGTATGGGCTATGGTGCATGGTAAGGGGGAAACCTCTTAACATGAGTGCTTTTGTAGTGGAGCAATTGATGAGGCATGCCAATAGAGATATTTCTAACTTCATGCTAGGAGGCATTGTTACAACAATTGCCAAAAATTATGGGTTAGAGCTTGAGAGGTCAAAATCTCTTAAAGGAGGATCACTCCTTGACTTGTCACTAATGGAAAAGATGAAAATGTTGAAGTTAGATGATAGGAGAAGAACTTACGTTTTCTTGCAAGAGGACGAGAGCGTATTTCCACTGCCATATCGGGGCTTGACATCGCATCGGAGGGTCGAAAATTGGGATATGGGGTCCCCACAACACCACCAAGTCGTGGAAGCTTTTGCCAATGGACGACATGTTGGTCCCTGAACGAGTAGTGAATGGGATTAAAGTCTAGAGGGGAGGGGTGAATAGACTTTAAAACTTTTTCAAGAGAGTTGGGAACCTCTTCTGATCTCTATGTCAACTGGACTACAAGTCTGCTGGTCCAGATGACTATAGTGATCTGATGGCAGATATTATATGCGGAATTATGGTAGGCCTTATTTAGACTCGTTCCTTTTGTTTCTTAAGAAAGTGTTAACTTGTTTTGCTTAATGAAAATGCTCAGCTGATACTGGTTTGAAAGTTATGGTCTTGTTTTGAAGACAGTTGCAAATACAGTATGCACTATATAAGGATAAATGAAATGACAGAAATATTAAGTGCAGTAAGTAAATAACACCGGGTTTATAGTGGTTCGGATATACGATCCTACGTCCACTCTCACGTCCACACGTGATATTTAATCCCTTTAATTTACCAAAAATTACAAGGGTCTTGTCCTTTATAGTCCCAAGGATAGGACTTTGAGATCTGAGCCGTCCTAACAGCTGCGGTCTCCACAAGTGATTGTAAGCACTTGCACTTTGAGGGGTTCAAAAACTTTAACCTTTCGGTGAGGGTTTGGGGTTTTTGAAGGGTATCCAACTAATGGTTCAAGCTTATAATTTGCTTAACCACTATGCCTAAAACAATGAGTATACAATATGAACAGGTTTCAGGTTCTTATGGGTTGGATAGAAATCACTTAAGAGCTACAAATATTCTAAGGCTTTCTGATATCAGTCGAGTAACACTCTTCTGATCTGGTAAATACTTGTGTTGCATTAGGGCCATCTTCAACTTGGACTCCATCAGATAAGTAGGTATACAAGCACCTTAACTTATCTGGCCTTCAAAGATCTTCTAGTCTTCATGTCTTCTACTCTTCTCATCTTGAGGGAGCGCATGTAAGCCAGGACTGTGCTAATCAACTGATATCTATACAGTGGATCACACAAGACTAGTCTAAGCTGTTCTATACAAAGTCAGCTGATCCTATTACATTTATAAACTCTAAGTGTTTTGGCCATCAAAACTATTCTAACATCAAGTGGGGCTTAGGGTGAATTTACATCCCAACAATTTCCCCCTTTTTGATGAAGCCAAAACTATACTTGATAAATGCTCTTAATAAGATAAGATAAGAGTTTATAAAAATTCATAAAACTGAAGTATCTAATGAAGACAATGAGAGTTTGTCTTGTAAGCAAAGAAAACTAAAACTTGATTATATATAGAGCTTTTACAGATTACAAGTGATAGTTTCTTTAAACTTCGAAGGTGGTCTTCATCAGGTCTTCTGATCTTCAGATGCGGAAAGCAAGGTACAGCCGAGCTCGAACTTCTTCCATGTGCTGCAGGTCTGTAACATTCTCCTCTTCATAGATCTTCTCCAGAATCCTTTTGACTTCAATCCAGTCTGTTCTTCCGGAGTCCAGAGTGGGTGCGTCCCGTTTGGGTTCTTCAGGAGTTAGAATTCTGCAGTTGTCAAGTTCTTTGGCTGTCTTGACTACTTCTTTCCAGAACTCTTGATCTTCAATGTTCATGAACTGATTGAACTGGAAGAATTCATCTTCATAGGTTGGGAGAGGGCCAAATTTTATTACAATGTGGTGTTGAATTTGCCACTTCTTCTTCAGAGGATACCACCTTGGTAGCTCATCTTGAAGGGCTAAATAATCCACATAGTTGCTATCAAACACCAGGGTATTGTCTTTGACATTGTCTTCTTTTGCTTTGTCCTTGATTACTTTCCTGAGTTTGGCTATTTTCCTTTCAAATTTAGCTTTGACTGCCTTCGCATCTTTTAGCTTCTTTTGCTTAAGCTCTTGAGCTTCAAGCTCTATCTTTTTCTTTAGCTCTAAAGCCTCTTTCTCTTCTGCAGTTGGCTCTGCTGGGGCTGACTTCTTGCTTGACTTCTGAGCTTGCTCATCTGATTGCTCTTCTGCATTTCTTTTTCTTGTCATCCTCTTTTCAGGACTCTTGGCAGAAGCTTGAGTGGGAGCTTGGGTGTCTTCTTGAGCAATTTCTTTGCCTTTGCCTTGTCTGCTCTTGATTTTGCTTGTTAAACCACCCAAGGTTTCATTCAGCTCATCTTGAGATACTACCATCACAACTTGCTGTGCAGTAGCCTTCTCTAGAGCCTTTATCAATACATCTTCCCCCTTTTTGGCTTCAGCAAGTGCAGCCGCAAAAGGCTTCATGGCATTCAGAATTTCCACTTTGAGAGTCTGTTGTAGAGCCATGGCATTGACTTTTCCAATATGGGTTAGATGAGTGATGCTGTGTTCTAGGATCTGAGCATGAGAGTTGGAGGAGGAGGCAGCTTCAAGTTTGGCTGTAAGTGCTTCCAATTTGGCTGCTGTCTCCTTCAGCTGAGTCTACAATTTCGTATTCTCCTCTGCAGCTAACGAAAGAAGGATTTTACCTTCAGTGGCTCTTGCTTCAGCATCACCAAGTCTGTTTTTTGTAGGAGCTCTCCAAGCGGGTGATCTCATTTGTATAGAGATCAGTAAACTTCTTTGTTCTGTCCGCTGATTTATTCATTTCTAAGTTGAGATACTCCTCTAGCTGATTATGGAGTGCTTCACCGAACTTGTCATCTATGTCAAGGATTTGTTCGGTGAGACGAGTCTTCTGCTCAGGAATGGCCTTCTCTACAAATCTGGCCAGTTGCATGCCTAGCCCTTTGGCAAAGTGTGCGTCGATTGCTTCCTTGACTTGAGCACACACATTTGCTCGAATATCTATAGATGAAGTAGAGGGTGAGGCAATACCTTGAGTTTCCTGGGGAAATACAGGGATGGTAGGCGGATTGTAGACAACTAGAGCCATTCCCTTTTCTTCAGCAGTGAGATAACCTTCTTGAAGAAAGCTTGTTGTAACATCAACCAGACGAGCAAATAAGTGACTGTTCCTTTGATGAGGTTGATAGATGAAGTGATCAAGCTCATGTTTAGGAAAGAAGTGAGAGGGAACAGACACCACTTCTCTCTCCTTTGCTTCATTTTCAGCTGATTCAGCTGTATCGTCTGCAGTTGAGTCTGGTACACAGGGGGCCTCAGAGGGGATTCCTAGAATCCTTTGGCATACCCTGGTCAGAGATTCTGTGGGCAATAGCTCAGTGAATGAACTGACTTGAGCAACCTCATTTTGCTCCATTTCCCAGTCGAGGAAGTTAGCCTTTCCTCCCATTCCCTCCATGACTTCAATGAGGTCATCCACATCATCTCTTCGGAGCTCAATCCAAGTACAGACTCTCAGTACTTGTTCAAACTGGACTGATTTCTCATCGATACTATGAATAGTAGACTTGAGCAGGTTGGCTATCTTCATCCTCATTATCTTCTCCCTTGTGCACATAGGATAGTGCACCATGCTGTACTGAGGTTGAGAAGGACCTGCGTGCTCCAGGTCTGCTGTTGTCAAGTCTTCTTGTTCAGAAGGGACATTTTCCTCTGCTGTGTGAGTATCAGCAGGGATTTGGGAAGTGATATGTTCAGGGTGAACTTGGTCATCTGCTATTTGTGTATCAGCAGGGGTAGGCAAGTGTGACTCAAGAGTTGTTTGAGGCTGGGCTTGTTCCTCTGTTGTGTGAGTATCAGCAGGGATTTGGATATCAGTGTGTGGAGGTTCAGATAGGTTGGAATCGTTAGAAGGGTTGAATGATGCAATAGGGGCTATGCTCATGGGAGTAGGGAGCCTAGATTTCTTTGTCTTTTTGGTGAAAGATGAATTGTTCTTCTTTCTCTTCTGACCCTTTGACAATTTAGAAGGTGAGATAGTGAGAGAGGGATTAGAAGTACCTGCCTTTTTCAAAGGAGAGGCAGTGGGAGTGACATCTGAATCAGATGGGGAGATGAGCCCAGATCTGATCAGAATTCTTCGTTGTGCTAAGGTCTGATTATCATCATCGTCGTCCTCAGCAGCCTTCTTTTGAGCTTCTTCTTTGGAGGGCTCCTCTTCTCCTTCAGCGGAGTCATGAACAGACTCTTATGTCTCCTCAACAACATCCTTAGAGGATGCATCAGCCAATCTCTTCTTCTTTTCTTCCTTCAATCTTGCTGCCTCAGCAAGAGCCTCCTTCTTCAAGTAATACTTGGAGGTATGGAATGTCTTATGAGGACCCATCTTGTACTTCTTTGGGAGTACTTCTGGAAGGATAACACTCAGCTTGTTGACAAAGCTGACAGTAGATGTGACCTTCCATTCTCTTGATTGGAGGTCCAATGTAACCTTCTTGGCCTCAAGAGCAATCCTATTCAAGAATAGCCCTTGCCAATCTCCATCAATCTGATCCCAGATTGCAGCCATTACTCTAACCTTCAAAGTGGTAACAGCATCATGGCTAAAAGTGTTACCAAACAACATCTTGCCTGCAATGTCCATCAAGGTTTGGAATTTGGGGTCGAGTTGTGATTTCTTAAGTCCAGAGGCATCCTCAGCCTTGACCCTTCCACCAGTGAACATCTCCATATACTCCTTTTCTCTTCCCATAATGTAGGTAGAGATGTCTATTTCTCCCCCTGTTAAGCCGAACAATTCCTAAAGGATCTCCCTTGAGATCTCGACTCTGTGTCCACCCATGACACTTTCAACATGAGAATCCATCATCACTGCGTTTGCGTAGAAGGTCAGCACATCTTGTTCATAAACATTTGTTGGTGCTGCTTCCAGAAAATCACGAAGGTTGAGATTGATGCAGCGAAGAAGGATCTCCTTGTTAGCAGGTGTATGTTTGCCCTTGAAAAACAGAGCATTCTCAGTGAAAACTTTTCCTTCCTTAGACCACTTTTGAGTATCTAAGGTGCCGGTACTCTTGGTCTTCTCGTCGTAAATTTTGATGATTCCCATTCTGGATGTTGAGTATTGAGGGTAGGAATGCTTTGGAAAGAATATTCAGGACGAGAGTGATTTGAGAGTAATTGAGTATTGTGAGCGAAAGGAGTTTGGAAGAGGTTTAAGGGTTTGTATATATACTCCAGCAAGTACTTGAGAGATGAATGATCCAACGGTCAGATTCGATTCAAGTTTGGAGTAGAACCCAAGATTTCCTTCTTTGATTTCGCCTCATTCCTTTAATTTTGCCGGCTGAATTTGCCATGTGTCAACCGATGATTTGTTGGCAAAATAGTAATTGAGTGCTAATGACATCATTACCAAAACTAGGCGTTGTGATGATGTCCATGCCATCTTTAGGACAAATCTTCATCTCCTTCACCCATGACCTTGGTTGAGGGATGATGTCCATGCCATCTGTTCTTTCGATTCTCTCCATACATGAAACAAGAATAATAGTTAGTAATTTGTGTTCTTAGGTATTCCCATAACTTTCCCTTTTTATAGAGGTAGAAATGAGGTGGTGGAGTAAAAGATGACAAAAACTATAGAGTTGATAGGTCTGAATTTCTGAAAAGTTACTTCTTAAGATCAACAATGAGATTCTTGATCTAAGGGTTCACATTTAAAGAGATTTAGACTATATCTTATGGAATGCAGAAATTATAAATTTTGAGCAAGAGTTATTTGGAATCCGTACAGTGCATGCATACTGTTGAGTCGGTGAGGATTAATCCATCCAATGGTGTATTAATCCAACCAAGTATAACTCAATAGTATACTGTATGTATGTATAATGATAAAGTATTTTATGAAGAATAGTTTATTATTATACATAGGCATACATTGCTTAAGTATAGATATCAATTAACTTTGTTCATGTCTTCTGTATGTATATATATATATTGTGCAATGCAGAAGATTGAGTATTTTATCAAGGATTCTTAAGGTATCATTGATTTCCCCTTGATTAAATAACTCTATGTTTTCCCTCAGCTTTATTTGTGTTCATTGGGAAAAACTTACCTGAAGATGAGGGTGTCTATTCACCTCATCTGATCCTCTTAGTTTGCTGCAATTTTATCAGCTGAGGCCTTCAGCTGATCTTATGCTCTTCATGTGCTTGGATCCAAGAGTCCTAAGCTATAGCATAGGGTCTTGAATCTTTCTTCAGCTAGGGGCATAGTCAAGATATCTGCTCTTTGGATATCTGTGTGAATTTTCTCCATCTTGATGTCCTTATTTTCAAGGTGGTCTCTTATAAAATGGTGTCGAATGTCAACATGCTTGCACCTTGTGTGTAGGACTGGATTTTGAGTGATGGCAATGGCGCTGCTGCTGTCACAGTAGATAGGGACTTCTCTTGCCTCTACATTGTAATCCTTGAGTTGTTGAACTAGCCAGAGCAGCTGACTACAACAACTTCCAGCTGCCATATATTCTGCCTCAGTGGTGGAAGTTGCAACTGATGTTTGCTTCTTTGAGAACCATGATATCAACTTGTTGCCTAGAAATTGACAGGTTCCAGATGTGGATTTCCTATCTATTCTGCACCCACCATAATCTGAGTCAGAGTAACCACTCAAATCTAGGTTGTCATCAGCAGGGTACCATAGTCCTAGGTTGACTGTTCCTTTTAAGTACTTGAGGATCTTCCTTGCTGCTTCTAGATGACTTTGCTTTGGGTTTGCTTGAAACCTAACACATACTCCTACAGCAAATGTTATATCTGGTCTGCTGGCTGTAAGGTATAGTAGAGATCCAATAAGTGCTCTATATTCAGCTTGATCAACTGCCTGTCCAGACTCATCTGGTTCCATTTTGAAAGATGTCATCATTGGAATTCTTGCAGTCTTGCTTTGTAGAGCTTTGAATCTTTCTAATAGGCTTTTGGTATACTTGGACTGATTGATGAAGATCCCTTTTGGACTCTGTTTGACTTGGAGTCCTAGGAAGTAATTCATCTCACCCATCATACTCATTTCGAATTTTCCTTGCATAAGTTCAGAGAACTTCTTGCACATATCTTGATTGGGTGATCCAAATATAATGTCATCCACATATATTTGCACCATCAGAATGTCTTCTCCTTCTTGTATTCTGAAAAGTGTTCTGTCAACTTTGCCTTTTGTGTAACCATTGTCAAGTAGGAATTGTGACAATGTGTCATACCAGGCTCTGGGAGCTTGCTTCAGACCATAGAGAGCCTTCTTCAGACGATATACTTGATCTCCTTTTTCAAATCCTGGAGGCTGCTCTACATACACTTCTTCTACCAGAATACCATTTAGAAAAGCACTCTTGACATCCATTTGGTATACTTTGAAGCCCATATATGATGCATAAGCTAGAAACAGTCGAATGGCTTCTAACACAAGATTTAAGAATTTGTTAGAACAATGTGAATCATTAAGAATTTGAGAAGTGCAGAGTATAGCATTGCTTATGCTTGAGCTTGAGGAATTTTTCATATCCTTCATTACAAATGTCACTTCCTCCTCCTCCACTTTCAACTTGATCTCTCCATCTTTCACATCAATTGTTGCTCCCCCCGTAGCTAAGAATGGTCTCCCCAAAATCAAAGGAATTTCGGGGTCCTCTTCCATATTCATCACCACAAAATCGGCATGAAAGCTAAATTTATCCACTTTCACCACTACATCTTCTACAACCCCCTCCGGGTAAACTATGGAACGATCCGCCAATTGTAGAGTCATGTTTGTTGGCTTCATACTTCCAAGCTTCAAACGATCATACATTGAGAGGGGCATCAAATTTATGCTAGCTCCAAGATCACAAAGAGCTTTCTTCTTTTCTCCATTGCCCAACTCACATACCAATGTGAAGCTCCCGGGGTCTTTCAACTTTTGAGGGAGACTCTTTTGGATTAAAGCACTACATTCCATAGGAAGATTCAACGTCTCACATTCTTCCACTTTTCTTTTCTTTGAAAGAATCTCTTTCATAAATTTTGCATAAGTGGGCATCTCCTCAAGAGCCTCCAAGAAGGGTACATTCACGGTGACTTTCTTGAAAATTTCAAGAAACTTTCCAAATTTCTCATCGAGCTTCTTTCTCATAAACCGTTGGGGAAATGGTGGTGGAACAAGTGTTTTTGGAACTCCCCACCCATCACACTCTATCTTCTCTTCATACTTTGCTTCTCTTGCTTCCTTAGCTTTCTTCCACTTAGGTATCCTTTCTTGTTTCTTCTCTTCTTTCTCCATCTCTTCTCTTATCCTCATTTCTCCATCTTCGTCTTCATTTGGCATGCTTGGTCCCTCGTATTGAGTGCCACTACGAAGAATAATTGCCATACAATTCTCTCTAGGATTTGCTTCCGTAGTAGAAGGGAACTTGCCTTTTTGATTTGCACCACTTGAAGAAGCAATTTGGCTCATGTGAAACTCTATGTTTTTCATTTGCTTGGCCATTGAGAGCATTTGTTCATCCAACCTTTCTATCTTTTGGTTTTGTTGAGCCGTCGTTTGATTGTTTTGAGCTATGAAAGTGGTCAACAAGTCTTCCAAATGTGGTCTCCCCTCATTGTTTGGTGCACGAGCACCCGGATCAAATCCCGGAGGGAGTGTGAGAGCGGCTTTAGGATTTCCATAAGAGAAGTTTTCATGCTTCCGAGCATTTGGGTTGTAAGGAGGATTTCCTTGGAATTGGGCTTGAGCATGTTGTTGGAAACGGTTTTGGTTAGGAGCTTGGTTTGGGAAAGGTGGTTGATGAAAATTTCCTTGAAAATTCCCTTGAGAATATTGGGGCCTTCCCATGTAGTTAGCATCCTCAACTTGGTTCAACATGTTTGGCATCTCCATTCCCCCACCAAAGTTTTCTCTCCTTTGATTGTTCTCCATCAACTCTACCTTGTCCAAGAGCATCTTGATTGTATCACCCAATGATGTAGAGTTATTCCCAATTTGAGCAACTCTATTGGGTCTATTTCCATCAATAGGCCAATCGTAGGTGTTTGTAGCAATTGCTTCAATGATTTCCTTTGCTACTCTTGCACTCTTTGCAAACAATTGCCCACCCGCGGATGCATCAATGTATTGCCTTGAAGAGAGCCCCAATCCATTGTAGAAGAAGCTAATCGTTTGCTCCTCCGCAAACCCATGTTGAGGACATCTCCTCAAAAGACCTTGGAATCTCTCCCATGCACTATAGATGCTTTCATTCTCCCTTTGGAGAAATTGAGTAATATCGGTCTTGCATTGAAGAGTTTTGGATGGAAGGAAGAACTTCAATAAGAACCTCTTGCTTAGCTCGTCCCATGTGGTTACTCGGTTGTTGATCATTGAGGTAAGCCATTCCTTAGCTTTATCTTTCAAGGTGAAAGAAAAGAGCCTCATCTTCAAAGTGTCCTCATGTACCCCATTGATCTTAACCGTATCCGCATACTCCAAAAATCGGGACAAGTGTTGATTGGGATCTTCAAGTGGCTCACCCCCAAATTGCCTCTTCTCTAGCATTCGAATTAGACTCGGGCTAATTTCGAAATTGTTGGGCGCAATCGGAGGGCGCTCGATTCCATCATAGTACCTTTGAACCGGGGGTTCAAAATAATCCCGAATGGTTTTCTCTTCCTCAAGACCGACTCCACCCTCATTCCCCGCTCCAATGACTCGGTTGTCGATAGGAGGGTGAATGATGTTTTGATTGTTGTTGTTTCCTTGATTATCCGCCATTGCTCTCTCTTGTTCAAGTGTTTGATTTCGATCTCGATTTCTTCTTCGTGCCGTGGCTTCGATCTCCAAATCAATAGGAATAGGATCAATTCCACTTGCTCCTGTGTTCATGCACCTATAGAATCAATCAAGTATCAAATTCCAAAGACAAGTCAACAAAGAACTTACTAACAAGAAAAATAAAATCACTAGTACTCAAGACCAACAAACACTAAGTTACTTAAAAACAAAACTAGTCCCCGGCAGCGGCGCCAAAAACTTGACACGTGTTTTTACCAACACGTTCCCCTCAAGTATAAGAGGTTCGCGTGTAATAAAAGCAAGGCCCGGTTAAATTATCGATCCGTGGGACTAGTATGTGTAAGTAGCCTTAGTGTGCATGTTGTTCTTTGAATATAATGAAAACTCATGTTTTGTGCAATGAAATGTAAATGAAACTCACCAATGACAACTAATGACAATCAAATGACTAAGAAAAATACGATAGAAATCAAGTGAGAGAGGTAGTGTTCGGGTGTTCGTCCTTGTGTGGAATCGATGTTAAAATTCGAAGTCTATGTGTACTTCATTGGATGGAATTTGGTAGAAGCAATCTCTAAGGCATATATCATGTGAAGCTCCTAGGATCGAGAGGATGAATAGAAGGTTTCTTACTCGGGTAATCACACGACTAGGGGGTTCGACTCTACCTAAATTATACTAAACTAATCCCTAGTTATGCTTTTCCACTTGAATACTAACAACCAAGCTCCTATGGCCTTCTCACTAATCACTTAAATGTTAATTAAAGTAATTAATGTATATAAATGGGGTTCTAATGAAATTTACCCAACTCTCGTTGCGATAAACCAATATTAACTCATTCACTCGATTCCCAACCCTCGATTATACTATCGTCAAGATTAACCAACTCTCGTTGCACTAATCATGCTTCTAATACAACCTAATAATTGAGTTCTTGCAAATAATCTAACAAAACCCATAAATCTAACCAATAATCCTACCAATGAATTCCACAATTGAAATCAACCTAAAACATTAATTCCATCACAATTCTACAACACCCAAACACCAATTTGCTTAGCCCATGGCTAATTTAATGAAATTAAGGAAAGCAAATGAGAAATTCAACATACCCATAATAAATAATACAAGAATCTTCAATAAAAGTAAAGGTATCACCTCTTTGAATGAAATTGTAGACAAAAACCTTAAAATGCTTCAATGGAGTCTTCAATCCTTCCTTGAAATTGAAATTACAACCCACAATAGTAATTAAACTAAGGAAAATCACTCTATTCTATGGCTAAATTAAGAAAAACGAGCTAAAAACGAGCAAGATGATAAAATTTGGATGTGTAGGGAGCTTGTGTGGCCTCCAATGGCTTCATTGACTTGCAAAAAACGAAAATGGGAGCTTAAATACCCTTCCCAAAATGTTTGGCACGTGTCCCTAGGTCAAAAGAGAGAGGAGGTGGAATTTTTAGCTGGAGCACGGCCGTGCACGGGGCTCGGCCGAGCTGCCCGTGCCTAAAATCGTGCCCGCGTTTCTTCACTTCAGGTGCACGGCCGTGCATGTGTCTCGGCCGTGCCCTAGTTACTTTTCTCCTCCGTCGAGCTCGGCCGAGCTCGTGTCTCGGCCGTGCACTCCCCTTTTTTGTCTTCAATGCCTAAAATGTCTCGGTTTCGAGCACGTCTTCTCCGAGACGAGTGCTCGGCCGAGCACTCCTCCAGCTTGTTCCTCGTTTTGCTCATAACTTTCGATCCGGGTTTCCGATCGACTCGATTCTCGTCTCATTTCGACCCTCTTCTTGATGCCTTTCCTGTGGTTGACTCATTGGATTGATCCAACGGTTGGATTTCTCGTGATTTGCTTCGAAACTCCTTGCTTTACCTAAAAATCAAACAAGAATGTTCGTGTATCAAATTTTCAAGAATTAACTAACAATCACACGATTCTTGCAAGAATAACTTAATATTTAGAGCACAATTCATCCACAAATTCGAGCAATCTCACGACAAATCAGTCAGCTGGTTCAATGTTGGACAAGAAAGCACACCTGCAGAAAATAGATGATTGGGGGTTCTGATTCAGTTGTCTTCTGGTCTTGACACCTGAGTCTGCTCCTCCTAAGATGAGGTTTGATGGATGGTTGTTTCTCCATGTATGTCTTACAGGAGTATCTGCATTAGATGAGCTTGGATTCTCATCTGTTCTAGTGCCATCAGGAGGGTTGACTTGATTAGGTCGATCATCATCTGTATCTTGTGTGTCAAAGAGATCATTCCCCCTTGCATTTGGGATTGTTGCATCTTGATTATGGACAGCTTGCTCAGCTTGAGTTTGAGATCTAGTGACTGGTCTGTGTGGTTTATCCTCTTCTGGTTCTTCAGGAAATAGTTCATTGACTTCAATAAACTCATCAGACCTGGACTTGATCACTAGTTTCTTCATCTGATCTACAGTTGAGTCTGTTTCTACTGCACTCTTTTCACAAGATTCATCAAAAACAACATGAGGTGTTTCTTCCACAATAAGGGTTCGTTTGTTGAATACTCTAAATGCTTTGCTAGTTGAGGAGTATCCCAAGAATATCCCCTCATCTGCTTTGGCATCAAAAGCATTCAACTTACTTTTCCCATTGTTGTGAATGAAACACTTACAACCAAATATATGAAAGTAAGATACTCTAGGTTTTCTTCCTTTCCACAGTTCATATGGGGTTTTCTCATGGATTTTGTGAATACCTGACCTGTTTTGAGTGTGACAAGCTGTGTTGATAGCTTCTGCCCAAAGCTTCTTAGGAGTGAAGAATTCAGCAAGGAGTGTTCTTGCAGCTTCTTTGAGCGTTCTGACTCTTCTTTCAGCTACACCATTTTGTTGTGGTGTTCTTGCTACACTTGTCTCATGCTGAATACCATTAGAAGTACAATAGGTTCTAATAAATTAAGTGCCTTTGTCACTTCTAATTTTCACAATAGGTTCTCCTTTCTCTACTTGGATCCTCTTTAATAGTTCAGGAATCTTCTGCTGAGTTTCACTCTTCTTGTATAAGAAGACAACCCAAGTAAACTTGGAGTAGTCATCTACAACAATGAGAGTATACTTCCTCCCTGTGAGTGTAGTTGGAGTGACTGGTCCAAATAGATCCATGTGAAGCAATTCAAGAGCTCTGCTGGTTGATGCTGTCTTCTTGGTCTTGAAAGAGACCTTTGTTTGCTTTCCTTGTTGACATGCATCACAAACCTGATCTTTACAGTAGAGTTCATTAGGCAGACCATCAACTAAGGATTCCCTTGCTAACTTGTTCATAGTCTTAAAGTTCAGATGACTAAGACGTTTGTGCCATAGCCAGCTGACATCTTTAGGGCTTTTCACAAGCAGACATGTATCCTTAGGACAGCTGTTCCAATTTGCAAGATACATACTTCCTTTTCTAGATCCTCAATGTCACCATTTTGAAGGGTGCCATATCCTTTTGTGTTGCCGTGCGCGTTATCACCAAAGAAGACTTTTGGACCTTTCTTTTCTGTGTAGTTGGTCAGCAGGTCTTTGGTTCCAGTCATATGGGTTGAGCATCCACTATCTATGTACCATATTTCTCCTGCTAGACCTCCTTTTCTGTATAGGTCCCTCCTTCCCTGCAAGAAAGATTAAATCTTAGGTACCCATTTTGTCTTGGGTCCTTGGGTGTTAGTACTACCCTTGGGAACCCACATATACATTGGTCGTTTGAACAACCTTGAGCACTTGAGTTGTTTCCCTCGGGCATCCCAGAACCAAATCTTACCAGTTAACACCTTGGACTGATCTGATTTGTTGTTTGTGTCAGCTAAGTAATAGTCAAATGGTTTCCCTTTATAGGAGTGTACATACATTATCTTTTGACTAGTTACATTCGGCCTGGGTGCATTAGCTGGTCGATGCACACGATTATATGGACCATACTCCTCTGTTCTCACAATATCATAAGAGATAGGGGGTGCAAAGAGAACAGATTTGTATGAAGAAGATTTCTTCTTCTTGGCTGGAGCAGCATACAACTGAGACTGTCTCAGACGAGATGGTCTAGGCTGTTTGCTGTTCCTCTGTACAGGTTTGGGGTTAACTTTTCTTTTACCATTTTTGGTGTTGGAATAGTTAACCTTAGTTGGTACAGATGCCTTTTGGTTCATATTAGGTTCATTGTGTTTAGAACACTCACCCTGTTCATGTGTCTGAGTAGTGCACTTGTTAGGTGTACTACCCCCAGCTGGAGAGGATGTTGATGGATTAAGTTCATAGCCAAAACCCATCTTATTGCCATTTGATCTATAATATTCAGAGATACTTTCAATAGTAGTCGAAGCTTTATTGAACTCTGATATCTTTTGATTTAGGCATTCCTTCTCCTTTTCTAAGAGCTTGTGTGCTCGGAAGAGGTCATCGAACTTAGATTGTAGTATACGAAATTCCTTGGTTTCTAAGGCTTGAGTTTCTAACATCCCCTCATACAACTGAGTTGTTGTGGTATTTTCTTCCTTAAGAAGTTCCACTTCTTTGGTCAACCTTTCATTCATGGTGACTAACTCAGGGGTGTTATCAAACTTAACCTTTTTCAACCTAGCAATTTCTTTCCTTAAATCCTTATTCTCCTCTTCCACTTCTATAAAAGCTCCAGTGGCAATATCCAGATCACCTTTTACCTTTCTTAACGATTGATAATATATGTCTTCTGATTCACCTTCAGATGAATTTATATCATCTGTGTGTGAGAAAATAGGTGAATGGAAAGTAGTAGTATAGGAATTTACCTCATTTTCTCCTATGGCCATCATAGCTAGATCATCTGAATCATCTGAGTAGATTTGACAGTCTGGTGATGTAGGAAGTTCATCACTTTGATATTCAGATTCTTCAGTCACCATTGCTTGCTTATCTGAATTTCTTCTGTCTCTTCTTGGCCTTCTTTCTTCTTTGTCATCCAGCTCAGGGCATTCATAGACATAATGTCCTGGTTTGCGACAATTGAAGCATGCTCCAGGTTTTTTATTTGAACTGCCTTTCCTTGGAGGAGTGGCATGTCTTCTTCTGGAGCCTCGGCTGTCAGATGACTCCATATCCTTTCTAGGATACGTTTCTGGTGTTCTTTCTCTGGAGCCTCTAGAGGGTGAACTTGCTCTTCTATCTTTGTAGTTTCTATAGAATTTTCTATATTTGCTGTTGAGAGTGTTCATCCTTTCGAATTTTTTGATCATAAGGGCCATTTGCTCTTTCAGACTCATGTCTGATCCTTCAAAGTCTCCTGTTTTCAGAGAGGTCTTGCCAGATGAGGTGCTTGCAGCTTTTGTATTTGCTGCCTTGAAAGCTACAGTCTTGGAAGTAGATGGGGTTGCAGTAGGTTCATCACTTCCTGAGTTTTCTTCTCTTTCAAGATCATATTCATGAGCTTTTAGGTTCTAAAATAGAGTGTGTGCAGACCACTCCTTGATATCTTGAGTATCTTTGATGATGGTCTTCTTGAGTCTCCATTTCTTGGTTAGAGAATCTAAGATCTTTAGATTTTTCTCTCTATTTGTGTATTTCTTGCCCAGAGATTCTATCTCATTGATGATCTTGGTAAATTTATTGTCTAGTTGATCAATAGACTCTTCTGGTTGCATCTTGAAGTGTTCAAACTTCTTGACTGCTGTTGTCAGCTTGCTCTCCTTAATCAGCTCAGTTCCTTCACAGAGGAGTGCTAGAGCATCCCACATATCCTTAGCTGTTTCACAATTGATTACTTTTCAATGTACTCATTTGGAAGAGTTTGCATGATGTAATCTTGAGCAATGCTGTCAAGATTTGACTGCTTCATCTCTTCTGGTGTGAGGTCCTTCATCGGCTTGGGGGCAAGTTCTCCAACTGGAACTTCTGGATCACCATTTACAATGTTGACTGCCATGATGGTGATTGGGCCTTCGGTGATTACTGACCACATCTTGTAGTGGACTAATGTGAGAATCTTCCTCATCCTGATCTTCCAGTAATCATAATCCTCCACTGAAAACTTAGGCAACTTACGCATATTAGCACTCATGCTGTATGAGTTTTCGAAAACAAGTTTTTCAAAAGAAAAAGATCTGTTCAAGAGGACTACAGAAAGACTCCCTCAAGTCTTCTGATAATCTAGAGACAGTAGTCCGTTAGAACCACTGCTCTGATACCACTTGTTGGTCCCTGAACGAGTAGTGAATGGGATTAAAGTCTAGAGGAGAGGGGTGAATAGACTTTAAAACTTTTTCAAGAGAGTTGGGGAACCTCTTCTGATTGCTATGTCAACTGGACTGCAAGTCTGCTGGTCCAGATGACTATAGTGATCTGAATGAAGAGGTTATATGCAGAATTATGGTAGGCCTTGTTTAGACTCGTTCTTTTGTTTCTTATGAAAGTGTTAACTTGTTTTTACTTAATGAAAGTACTCAGCTGATGCTGGTTTGAAAGTTGTGGCCTTAGTTGAAGGATGTTGAAAACACAGTATGCACTATATAAAATATATGTAGAGACAGAAATGTAAAGTGCAGAAAGGTAAATAACACCAGGTTTATAGTGGTTCGGATATATGATCCTACGTCCACTCTCACGTCATAACGTGATGTTTAATCCCTTTAATTTACCACAAATTACAAGGGTCTTGACCTTTATAGTCCCAAGGGTAGGACTTTGAGATCTGAGCAGTCCTAACAGCTACGGTCTCCACAAGTGATTGTAAGCACTTGCACTTTGAGGGGTTCAAAAACTTTAACCTTTCGGAGAGGGTTTGGGGTTTTTGAAGTGTATCCAACTAATGGTTCAAGCTTATAAATTACTTAACCACTATGCCTAAAACAATGAATATACAATATGAACAGGTTTCAGGTTCTTATGGGTTGGATAGAAATCACTTAAGAGCTAAAAGTATTCTAATGCTTTCTGGGCTCTTGGAGAATTCTTAGAACAGTATGGCTTTTGCTTGATTGCTTGCTTAGCTTGTTGAATTCTCTCGATGTGATCTCGTACTTGTGATTTCTCATCCTCTTGTATTTATAATGGTGATTGCTTGCAACTAGCCGTTGGAGTTGACTAGCCGTTGGGACAATCTTTCCATATTGGCTTGATTCCTTGATTACAGCTGCTTGATTGCTCCAATCCTGGGATCATGTCAATCTTCTAAATAAGGTAGGTCTTCATTTGAATTGCAAGATGACTTTGGGAATCAACCGAGTCCTGGAAGAATACATAGTCTTCTGATCTGTACTACTAGTCTTCTGACTACTCTTCTGGCCTTAGGTCTTCTGTCTTCTGATATCAGTCGAGTAACACTCGTCTGATCTGTGAACAATTTGTGCTGCTTTAGGCCATCTTCAATCTTGGACTCCATCAGATAAGTAGGTATACAAGCACCTTACTTAACTGGCCTTCAAGGATCTTCTAGTCTTCATGTCTTCTACTCTTCTCATCTTGAGGGAGCGCATGTAAGCCGGGACTGTGCTAATCAGCTGATATCTATACAGTTGATCACACAAGACTAGTCTAAGCTGTTCTATACAAAGTCAGCTGATCCTATTACATTTATAAACTCTAAGTGTTTTGGCCATCAAAACTATTCTAACATCAAGTGGGTCTTATGGTTTATTTACATCCCAACACTTAGGAAGATTGAATTCAGGAGGGTTGGCTTCAGAAGGGTTAGGTGTAGTAGAAGGTGCTTCAGTTGCTTTTGAGAGCAATGGTTCTGAAGGGTCTTTGCTCAGGGGGGTTGGGTCTAGAAGTTCATGTTCTAAGGCTTGTGAATACTTGAGCATTGATGAATCAAGTGGAGACAAAAGTCTTGATTCATCCACAGCAATATATGCCAACACATCTATTGGCCCTCTTTGTGCACTCCCTTCTGGAGAATATCTCTTGGTATGATCAACAGGGGTAATGGGTTGGTTGGTGGGGGTTATGTGAGTTTCAGGAGATTTGGGGTCATCAGGGAGTTTGGACTCAGGGGTTCTAGAACCAGAAGAGTTGGTTCTGGACTTTGATTTAGTCCTACTTTCTGCCCTACTCTCCGTAAGAGCCACTTGAAGTGTTCTTTCCTCCTGAAGCTCCAAATTTTTGTCAGTAGGCTTGGCTCTCCTCTTGCTAGCCCTACTGCTCCCACTTCCTTCTTCTTTCTCAGGGACAACTTCCCTGGGCCTCTTATCACCCTTCTTTTTCTGCCTTGTCTCATTATACTTTTGCCTCAACTCTTCTGAGTGGTCAGTGGGAACTTGGACACCCTCTTCAGCAACTTCTTCTATCTCAGTTGAGGCTCCTGAGTTTTCTTCTGAGGGTAGTTGAGACAATTTCTTTGTCTTGACAGCCCTGACCTTTGTCCTCTTCTTCAACTTTGGCTTCTCCTCTTGCTTCTCTTCAGCAGGTTTGACCAGCTGCATCCTCCTTTGTTCAGTTTTCTTACTCAATTTTCTGAACATCACTTTCTGGGCAGGGAGGGGTTTGGCAAATGTTTGCATCTCAGAATAATGAGCAAACTTTTTTATCAGTATGCTTGCCCTTGTGCAATACTTGAGTTTGCCCTCCAACACAACCTTGTGGTGGACTTTTACTTTAAACTTTGCGTTTTCCTTCATCATCTCAGACAAGATGAAGGTTCTCCAATCAAATTTGATGCCCTTATCACTGGCATCAATTACTGCAGCCATTATCCTTATCCTTGGAGCACTCACTTGCTCCAGACTGCTAGTGTTGCTCAATAGACTCTTAGTAATTACCTCAAACAGGTTGAGGAACTTGGGCTTGAGAGTCCTTTTATGCTGGGTGGAGGAGATTGGCCCTGGAACAAGGAGCCATTCTTGAGCAATTTCTTGCTCATGGCCATTGCCATAGAATTCTGGATTCCTCCCTTCAGAGGGCAATCCAAAAGCTGCATCTACTTCTTCCTCAGAAAATTTCACCCTGTGAAATCTTTCTTCCTTCTCTCCTTCAGCTATGTAGGATAGCCTTGTTGTAACTTCTCCATCCTCTGGCTTCCCTCTCCACTTAAGGAATGCAAAGAACTCAGCCATGAGCCATGTAAGTTTCAAGACAAGAATCTGGCTTTTCTTGCATGAACTTTTGTAGACCAGCCCTTCTCAACCATCTAGAGGTTGGGATAATTTCTGGATCATCACTTTCGAAGGAGATGATTGGCTCGAATATGAGGTTGTTTTTGTGGCTAAGATAACCAAAGTCAAGGTCTAGATCCTTGTTGGTGAAATCTACAACCATTTCAAGTCTAGCTTTGGGAGCCATTGAAGAAACAGTAAGGTTTTTGAGAGAGTTTGGAAAGATGAAGGCTAGGTTTTCAAGAAAGGTTTTTGAATGCGTGGGGGAGAATGAACTTGGTGGGCTTCTTAAGACTTGAAAATATTCCAAAAGGAATGTATATCAATGAGTAGGTGAGTCTTAAGGCAATTCAACGGTTTACAAATGAGGAAATCATCTTTGGACGACCAAGATTGATTTCAGGGGAGTTGGCCAGTTTTGATCCAACAGTTATTAACCAATGGAACAGTAGAAAACTGTTTTTATTCAAACGTGGGAAGGAGTTTAATGTGTGTTTAAAGCTGGGGGGTTATCAAGGTAGATCATGTCTCAAATTTTTTAATGCAAACAAGAGTTAAATCTTGGCATTTAATGCATTGAAAGTGACTTTTTGGGTAAGAGACAAATTGAATCCTTGAAAAGGTGGTATCTTTAAAAGGAATGGGACAATTATCAGAATAGGCAATGATTACCCAAAATAGGTGCTTATCAGACCAAGATTTGGTTTGATAGCCAAGACAACTTATCTGACCCTACATGGACAAGTGTCCTGAATTTTCATAGACAAGTGTCCTGACCAGTTGAGGTCATCTCTTCTGGATTTCAGTAGACTTGACCAAGTCTGCTGAACACTGCTTTTAGTTCCCCCTTGAATAATTAACTCCATTCAGCTTACTTGTCCAACTTTCCTGGATCAAGAAGTCCTAATTCTGCTAATAATTCCAGAAATCTTGCTTCAGCAAGTGGTTTGGTCAAGATATCATCTTTTTGATGATCTGTGTGGATTTTCACCAACTTGATGTCTTTCTTCTCCACATGGTCTCTGATGAAGTGGTGCTTGATATCCACATGCTTGCATCTTGTGTGCAAGACTGGATTCTTTGATATAGCAATAGCACTATTGTTGTCACAGAATATTGGCACTTCAGCAGAGTTGACATTGTAGTCTCTTAATTGTTGTCTCAGCCAAAGGATTTGAGCACAACAACTTCCAGCTGCAACATATTCAGCTTCAGTGGTGGAAGTAGCCACTGTGTTCTGCTTCTTAGAGAACCAAGATATGAGCTTGTTTCCCAAGAATTGACAAGTCCCTGAAGTGGACTTTCTGTCAATTCTACAACCTCCATAATCAGCATCTGAGTAGCCAGTTAGCTCAATGTTATCATCAGCAGGGCACCAAAGGCCTAGATTTTCAGTGCCTTTGAGATACCTCAAGATCCTCTTAGCAGCCTCTAAATGGCTTTTCTTAGGATTGACTTGAAACCTTGCACAAACACCTACTGCAAAGGTGATGTCAGGTCTGCTGACAGTGAGATAGAGGAGTGAACCAATGATTCCTCTATATTCAGTAGAGTTGGTTGGAACACCAATCTCATCTAGATCCATCTTCCAATTTGTATTCATGGGGATCCTTACTGGCTTGCTGGTTGCACACCCAAATTTCTTGATCATCTCTCTGGTGTACTTGGCTCGATTGATGAAAATTCCTTCTTTTGATTGGTTGACTTGAAGACCCAAGAAGAAGTTCATCATGCCCATCATTGACATCTCAAACTTGCTTTGCATAAGCTTTGAGAAATTTTCACATAGCTTCTCATTAGGGGATCCAAATATGATGTCATCAACATATATTTGGACAAGCAAGATGTCCTCTCCTTCAGTGATTCTGAAGAGAGTTCTGTCCATAGTTCCTTTGATAAAACCATGATCCAAGAGGAACTGTGACAGGGTGTCATACCAGGTTCTTGGAGCTTGCTTGAGTCCGTATAGAGCTTTCTTCAATCTGTAGACTTGATTTCCAATCTCAAAGCCAGGTGGTTGCTCCACATAGACTTCTTCTTTTAAAACTCCATTCAGAAAGGCACTCTTGACATCCATTTGGTATACTTTGAACCTCTTGTGGGCTGCATAGGCTAAGAAGAGTCTGGTTGCCTCTAGCCTTGTTGGCTGCATAAGCTTTTAACTGCTCTTTCCCATTGTTGTGAATGAAACACTTACAACCAAATATTTGGAAATATGACACTTTAGGCAATCTTCCTTTCCAGAGTTCATAAGGGGTTTTGCCTTGACCCTTAGTGATCAAACATATGTTCTGAGTATAACATGCAGTGTTTATGGCTTCAGCCCAAAACCTCGTAGGTAGATTTGAATCAGCAATTAAGGTTCTAGCAGCTTCTTTTAAGGTTCTATTTCTTCTTTCTGCAACCCCATTCTGCTGAGGGGTTCTAGCTGTTGAGGTTTCATGAGCAATTCCATTTTCTGTGCAATACTCATTTATGTATGAATTTATGAACTCAGTGCCTTTATCAGATCTTATTTTGATTATATTAAGGTTTTTCTCATTTGATAGTCTCTTTAACAGTTCAGGGAGTTTGACTTGTGTTTCCTTCTTATTAAGGAGAAATACTACCATGTGAACCTAGAGAAGTCATCTACTACAACCAATGTGTATTTTCTACCATTTATGCTTGCAGGGGTAATTGGTCCAAATAAGTCCATGTGTAGCAGTTCAAGTACCCTTTCAGTAGAGATGACTGGTTTTCCCTTAAATGAGGTTTTAATCTGTTTTCCTTCTTGGCATGGTTTGCAAACATGCTCTTTAATGAAAATCTCATTAGGTAGTCCTTTAAATAATGCATTTCTAGAAAGTTTGTTCATTGATTTAAAGTTCAGGTGGTTTAGCCTTTTATGCCATAACCAACTTTGTTCATTAGAGCTCTTGGCAATGAAACATGCAGCATCAGTAGACTTGTCCCAGTCTGCAAAATACACATTTCCTTTTCTAGTTCCAGTCAGTAGAGTTTGTTGAGTTCCATCTTTGATTAAGCATTTTCCACTTGAGAACTCAACATTAAAACCTTTATCACAGAGCTGACTTATGCTTAGCAGATTATATTTGAGACCAGCCACATAAGATACATTGGATACCTTGATATTACCAATTATCAAGGTACCATAACCTTTTGTGGTAGCTTGTGAACTGTCTTCAAATGTGACATTATGGCCTTCTTTTTCAGTGAAGTCAGTGAGGAGATTTTTGTTTCCAGTCATGTGCCTTGAGCATCCACTGTCAAGGTACCATGCTGGCCTTTGGCTCATACTCCTCATCTTCTTGTGGCCCTTGGGTACCTGCAATTAGTAAGCTTTAGGTACCCTTGTTGCATCTCGATTATGGACAGCTTGCTCAGCTTGAGTTTGAGATCTAATGACTAGTCTGTGTGGTTTATCCTCCTCTGGTTCTTCAGGAAATGGTTCATTGACTTCAATAAACTCATCAAACCTGGACTTGATCACTAGTTTCTTCATCTGATCGACATCTGAGTCTGTTTGTACTGCACTCTTTTCACAAGATTCATCAAAAACAACATGAGGTGTTTCTTCCACAAGAAGGGTTCGTTTGTTGAACACTCTAAATGTTTTTCTAGTTGAGGAGTATCCCAAGAATATCCCCTCATCTGCTTTGGCATCAAAGGCATTCAACTTACTTTTCCCATTGTTGTGAATGAAGCACTTACAACCAAATATATGAAAGTAAGATACTCTAGGTTTTCTTCCTTTCCATAGTTCATATGGGGTTTTCTCATGAATTTTGTGAATACCTGACCTATTTTGAGTGTGACAAGCTGTGTTGATGGCTTCTGCCCATAGCTTCTTTGGAGTAGAGAATTCAGCAAGGAGTGTTCTTGCAGCTTCTTTGAGAGTTCTAACTCTTCTTTCAGCTACACCATTCTGTTGTGGTGTTCTTGATGCACTTGTCTCATGCTGAATACCATTAGAAGTACAATAGGCAATAATATAAGAGTTAATAAATTCAGTGCCTTTGTCACTTCTAATTTTCACAATAGGTTCTCCTTTTTCTACTTGGATCCTCTTTAATAGTTCAGGGAGCTTCTGCTGAGTTTCACTCTTCTTGTATAAGAAGACAACCCAAGTAAACTTGGAGTAGTCATCTACAACAATGAGAGTATATTTCCTCCCTATAAGTGTAGTTGGAGTGACTGGTCCAAAGAGATCCATGTGAAGCAATTCAAGAACTCTGCTGGTTGATGCTGTCTTCTTGGTCTTGAAAGAGACCTTTGTTTGCTTTCCTTGTTGACATGCATCACAAACCTGATCTTTACAGTAGAGTTCATTAGGCAGACCATCAACTATGGATTCCCTTGCTAACTTGTTCATAGTCTTAAAGTTCAGATGACTAAGACGTTTGTGCCATAGCCAACTGACATCTTTAGGGCTCTTCACAAGCAGACATGTATCCTTAGGACAGCTGTTCCAATTTGCAAGATACATACTTCCTTTTCTAGATCCTGTTAGAAGCTTTTGTTTTGTTCTTTTATCACTTATGAGACACTCATCTTTGGAGAATTTTACTGAGTATCCAGTGTCACATAAATGAGAAACAGATAATAAATTAAACTTTAAACCTTCTACATATGATACATCATGTACCTCAACGTCACCATTTTTAAGGGTGCCATATCCTTTTGTGTTACCGTGCGCGTTATCACCAAAGAAGACTTTTGGACCTTTCTTTTCTGTGTAGTTGGTCAGCAGGTCTTTGGTTCCAGTCATATGGGTTGAGCATCCACTATCTATGTACCATATCTCTCCTGCTAGACCTCCTCTTCTGTATAGGTCCCTCCTTTCCTGCAAGAAAGGTTAAGTCTTAGGTACCCATTTTGTCTTGGGTCCTTGGGTGTTAGTACTACCCTTGGGAACTGTTGGGATATGAATCCTAGAACAAGTCCTAAATGATGATAAAAGATAAAAGATGAAGTTTTGATAAGCCAAAAGTAGACTTGAATATTTTCTAAGTGTTGACTGATCTAGTCTAGTTAAGAAGAAGTCATCTTGTACAGATCAGTAGAGTTCACAAGACAAGTACTAGTTCACAAGACAAGTACTAGTTCATAAAACGAATGAAGTTAACATGATAAGTATAAAAGGAAAAAGGCAAGTACTTATAAATTGTTGATACTTTGTATACTTAATAGGTTTTATATTGAGCTATTTGAAATGTATAGAAGCTCATATTATTTCGTTTGTGTATATAATTGATGTATAGTTTTTAAGTTGACTAAGCTTTGTAACAAGAGCTTAATGTAATGTAATAGTCTTGTTAGGATTAGATGATAGGACTAGATTAGTTCTATGTTGTAATCTGAAGAAGTCTACTGCACAAGAAAAGTAGAAGACGCAGTCTACTACTACTGGACAAGACAGGTGCGACTCAACAAGACAGGTCAACTTGGAGTTAGTTACAAAAGAGTGTTAAAGATAAAGATTGAAGAGTTAGTTAAGGAATAATTAATTAACTGAAGAAACGCGTTAAAAGGATAAGGAGAACAGTTACAAGTTAGTTTTCAAGAAAAGGTTGTTACACAACTGAAAGTTCTTGGAATTGGAAGTCTATAAATACCGCAAGGCATTGATCGGTTAAAGACTACTGATATGACTGATATTAGTGATACTACTACATATTGAAGTATTGTTGAAGATTCAAGTGAAGAAATTACTCTCTCAGAGATTGAAGTTCAGAAAGTAAAGCTACACAAGTCAAGTGAAGATTAAAGAAGGCTACTACTGAAAGAAGAGAAGTTTTATTTTTTGTTTACTGTTTCAAGTTGCTAGATACTTGTAAATCGCTAGTAAGATCGAAGAGGCACTTGGTAGTGTTGTCGAGAAGATCTAAGTCTTATTTCTTGGGACTTAAAGCTACAAGAACATATTACTCCATTGGACGAGTTAATAAGAATTTCACAACTGGGTTTGTGAGAGTGGATGTAGACAAGTTGTCGAACCACTATAAATCTCGTGTTTGATTTACTTTACTGTTTTGTTTGTTGTTCAATTGATTAACTGTTTGATAAGTTAAATTACATAATTGAACAAGACTAGTTGAGTAAACACTGAAACAGAGTTCTCGAAATAAGTTGAGTATAAACTAGAATTGGGCTCATTGATTAATTTCGTTATTCCGCATATCGTACTTTGATATATCGAAAGATTTTTGAAAAGTCTATTCACCCCCCTCTAGACATTTTCACTAGCTTACTCGTTATTAAACTCAACTTAGGGACCTACAAGTGGTATCAGAGCAGTATTTTACGAACTGCTGTTTCTTGATAACCAACTCAAGACTTGGGTGAAAATCTTGGTCCAAGATTGTACGTATTCATACTTGTTCATTATCGCTGTACTTGGAAATATCTGTGTCTTGATACAATACTGTGTTACACGCATCTTCTTGAATCATGTCGCTCGAAATTAGTGCTAACAAGTTACCTAAGTTCCAGGTTCAAGATTATGACTATTGGAAGCTAAGGATGGAAGCCATCTTCAGTTCCACTCACGACTTAATGATCTCCGTCATCACTGAAGGTCCGATAGTGACCATGATCCCCAATACTGCTGCCCTCGACATAAATCAACCCGTGGGTACTCTCGTCAAGAAACTAAGGTCAGAACTAACCTCAGAAGAAATGAGACAGAATAATTTGGATAGCTTGGCCAAGAATTACATCTTACACACTCTTCCCAACGAGTATCTGGGAAAAGTGCTAAAATGTAAAACTGCCAAAGAAATGTGGGATCGCTTAGCTATCATTTGTGAAGGGACATCCTTAATCAAAGAAACCAAGCTTTCCACAGCAGTCCAAAGATTTGAATCATTTCATATGAAAGCTGGTGAAACAATAGACCAGTTGGATACTCGTTTTACCAAAATCATGAATGACTTGGAAGTCCTTGGTAAATCTTATACTCCACGTGAAATCAACCTTAGGATTCTCAAAAGCCTTGATAGTAGATGGAAAATGGTAAAAATGCTTGTTAAGAATACCCAAGATATAGATGTGTGGACAGTAGAGACCATGTTTCAAACTCTAAAGGCCCATGAGTTTGATTTAGACGAAGATGAACCCATAGCAAGTAGTGACAGAGAACATGCTGTATCTAAGAACGTTGCCTTTAAGGCTAGTTCGTCTAAGGTAGACAGGTCGAAGTCTAAGACTAGGTCTACTTCTGTGAAAGACGAGTTAGATACTGATCTTAGTCTGAAGGATCAAGTAAGCCTCATGGTTAGAAAGTTTGACAGGCTGAATAAACGTTTCGGAAGATATAAGAAGTTCTATAGAGATCATAGAGGGTCTGCTTCTAAGAACTCGTCTGAGACCAGACGAGACCGAAACTCGTCCGAAAGGAGAGACGAAGTCTCGAAAGGTAACAGATAAGATAGAGTGTCTGATGGTAGGAAGATTACTCGTTCTGATAGACGTGATAAACGAAGGAATAACTCTCCTATTAAAAAGGCTACTAATGATCTCTTGTGTTATAACTGTGAGAAACCAGGTCATTACATATATGAATGTCCAGACCTGAGTACTGATGATCAAGAAGAACGCAAAGCACGAAGGGAAAGAAGATACACCCGTGGTAAGAAGGCAATGATGGCCAATGACGACTCTGATTCTGACTCAGATGAGTTGCCATCATCCTCATCTAGCTACCCGTCTGATCCAGATCACGATGAAGCCTTCATAGTAGATGATGGTCTATGCTGCATGGCTAAAATCGACCAAGAGGTATCATCTGCTACTTCTTTTCAATCTTGTGATGAATCAGATTCTGATGAAAGTGATACTGCCAGTAGCAAAGTAGGGAGTAGCCTTCAGCACTCTACTAGTGCAGTTGAAGACGACCTCCTACTTGCTAACCAGGCATTCATTGAAGTCAGCGATGAAAACATCATTTTAAAACAAGAAATCATTGATCTTAAGGAAGCCCAGTCTAAAGTAGATCCTAATATAACAGTCCTAAATGAACGCTTGCAAGAAGAGTTGAGACAACTCAAAGACAAGTGTGCATTAATAGACAAGTTGTATCAAGACCTACTTAAGACACATGCTTCTGAGAAACATGAATTCAATGTTTTAAAAAGCAAGTGCAAAAAGCTTGAAGAACGTAATAAGTTCTTAGAAACTGAGGTTGTCACTCTAGACCTTAAACTTACTGACCTGGTTAACTCTTCTAAGGTTAACCTTGAACTGTCAGATAGGTATAGGGCTCCTGCTGACAAGACAGGCATAGGTGCTGAGACACCCAGCTCGTCTACTCAAGTCCCTAAGAACCCTACTATTTTCATTTCAAGCTCTTTGACTAATGATAAAGGAAAAGGACCAATGATATACGATATTGGAACTCCATCCGAAGGCAAAGTACCTAAACAGACTCAAGTTAACATTCCAATTACCAAGGGAGGTAAAAAGAAAGTTAACAACAAGGTTGTTCCGTTTAAGACAAGTCAACAAAGGACTAGGAGTCGAGGACGACCAAATCAGGTCAGATACGAGGACTGGTATCCTGAGGAGACAAGTTCTAGACAAGTACAAACTAGATGGAAAGAGCCTAGACCTCCTTTTATAAGGCAGTCTCAGCTCTACTCGTCTAGACCTAGAAATGTAGGTCCAAAATATCGTACACAAGCTGTCCTATATCCTCCACCTTTGTCATATGATATCGAAGGAGGAGAAAGACCTAAACATGCTATAAACCGTATGGACCTAATGCATATA
The DNA here is from genome assembly GCA_963675135.1 of Galeopsis tetrahit. NCBI lineage: Eukaryota > Viridiplantae > Streptophyta > Magnoliopsida > Lamiales > Lamiaceae > Galeopsis > Galeopsis tetrahit. The sequence continues at coordinate 93,877,513 of OY776120.1, forward strand.
AACCCTACTCTGACTATCATAGACAAGTGCCTGCTCAAGTTGAGATTAAGTCGAAAGGCTATCTCCAAAGAGTAGACCCGAACTCGACTGATAGGCTAGATAAGGACAACAAGGTCTTATTTTGCAACAAATATGGTCGAAAGCTTAGAAGATCAAACTTGTTCAGGACTCCAATGTACATTTGGATTTCATTGAACTCGACTAACCCCCCAGGACCCCAATAAACAAGGAGGGTACCTAAATTATGAAATATCATCTAATGCAGGGTCGACTCGATCTATACAAGAAGGGTGGCTCAATAGGAGAAACTTGGTACATAGACAGTGGCTGTTCGCACCACATGACTGGTACCAATGCACTTCTATCAAGCTACCATGAGCAAGAAGGACCAAAGGTTATATTCGGTGACAGCTCTACAGCCATCACAAAAGGCTTTGGCTATATCCGAAATGGCGACGTAGAGATACAAGATGTATCATACGTAGAAGGTTTGAAATATAATCTATTATCTGTTTCACAGTTCTGTGATCGAGGCTACAAAGTGCAGTTCAAAAGTCAAAAGTGCGAAATCATAGACAAGAGGACTCACACCGTACTACTCGTCGGCATAAGACAAGGTAGTGTGTACATTGTGAATTGGAATAGTTGTCCGCGGGACACTTGTCTTCTTACTAAGACACCCAAAGAGGTCAGTTGGTTTTGGCATAGACGCCTTTGCCACATGAACTTTAAGGTGATTAATAAGATTGCAAGAGATTACCTTGTTGAAGGTATACCCAACGAAATCTATTTCAAATCACATGTATGCGATGTCTGTCAGAAAGGTAAACAGTCATCTCTTAAGTTTGTTAACAGTCATCTTGTTTGAAACTTGAACTTTGTGGTAGATTGATATTCACCTTATTTATTTCACTCGACTACCTGTATTACGTCTAAGCTGTAGTGCAAGAAAAGACAGGTTCAAATAGTCGTTTGATGTTCAAAGTAGACAAGCACAGTCGAAGGGGGAACTCGTCTTGTGCACAACAGTCTACTCGTCTGTTCTGAATAGACTCGAACAGACAAGATAAGTGTTCTCATGATTTAAATACTCTAAGTGTTTTAACAATACGAATTAAGGATATAAATGTAATTTGTTAATAAAAAATTTTGAAAATTCTAGAAATGGATTTATACACTCCATTTAATGAGGTGTATATAACCAGTTCGCGCCAAAACTCTACTATGCTAGGTCAGATAAGTACACCCCATTTACCTACCAATAGAAGAGGCGGATTTCAAATTTTACGATACTAAATCACGTAATATTCTCGATTCCGTAAAACTGAATTTCAAAAGACTTTCATATATGTCCATTGGATCAAACTTGTTCAATCTCAACCATTGATTTCAACACTCAAGGTTTAACAAAACCCATACTACTCGTTCATAACTGCTCACAAGTTCGGTATTTCTTGATTTTCATAACGTCTCAAGCACTCAAATACCTTCGAAATCTCTTGATTTTCATAACCGATCTATTATGTCGATTGTTTCGATATTTGATGCTCGTACTAACATGCAAGCAAGGTTCGATCTCGGAAAGTACATCACCGAAGGAAGAGTGCATGTGGAGGGATCAGTGTTTTTCAAAGGAAATCACACTGATGATAACAAAGAAATTCTGATAAAATGCTTCAGATGCGGTTTAAGACCTTATTTGGAGGCATTTCCTGAAGTTGTGCTAGAAGAAGAAGTGTTAGAATTATATGCCACTGCAACTCGACAAGGCGACTCGATTGAAGCCTTTGTTGGAAGAAGGAGAGTAGAGATTACTCGTGAATTCTTGACTGAATCATTGAATTTACCGTCCGGATCGATACATATCGAGAGATATGCTGAAGGCAGAGAGTTGACATACCTGAGTATTTTCTGTCGAAAGCAGTTGAAGTTGAATCGTGATGGTAAAATTCCTGCTGTCAAGAAGAAGGAGCTACTTGACAAATACAAGACTCTTCTTGACATCGCATCAAAGATGTTGCTAGGAGTCACTGGGAGTTTTGACTCTGTGACGCTCCAGAAAGCAAGAGTTATGGCTGTGATTCATGATGGAATCACAGAAGGAAATTGGTCTAAATTCTTCTTGGATAGGTTGATGTATTACAAGAAGTATGTGCAAGTCGACACCAGTTCAGTCAACTGGGTTGTGTCTGCGAATGTAAGTTTCGGGAATAAGCTAAGTGTTATTCTACCCCTCTTGTTGCCCAACAAGACTAGTTGGAGTAAGGGCAAGCCATTTCATCCTCTCAAGCATTATCTGAAGAAGAAGGCACTAGCAAAGCAAGCTGCTAGAAGAGCTGCTGCCCCCAGACAAGTTCATATCAATCCTGATGACGCCATGATTGAAGCCGCCTCGTCTAGTTCTGAGGAAGACGAGTCGGAGAGCAAAAATTCTGAGGAAGCTGAAGCTGGAACTAGTGGTAGACTAGTTCAGTATGTAGAAAAGGAGGCGATGATTGAGGCTGGAGAAGATTCTGAAGAAACCCACTCAGACAAGGAGCCTGAGACGGAAGAGGAAGAGTTGCAAGTGTATCGACTGGTGAGAGTCGAGTCGAGTCCTTCACCAGACAAGTCGACTGAAGAAAAGGTTGGTACTTCTTCCCAAACTTTGTCAATTCCTCTCTCTCTCTCCATCAAAACCAAGGCCAGATCACTTCGATCTCGTGCCAAACCTATTCCCAAAACCTCGTCAGTGTTGGCAGTGCAACCACTTCGAGCCAACATAACCCCACACACTACTATATTCGATACAGTTGATACTTCTACAACTGTCGAACCAAACCAAGCCACATTAAAGCCCTAAGAAACCACCATCCATATTCCCTCTACCACAACAGAAAATGTTGAACCCCCCAACCCATCTACTTCAGACAAGATACCAGTTGCCACTGCGACAACTGAGACAGGGACCCCGCCTGCTCAGACCCCGTCTGATGTTAGATTTGATTCCCTTGTCTATTATCCGATGTGCTTAAGGGAGAAGAGATTGCGTTTGAAGATGTCACACAATCTAAGGAAGATGCTACCATCAGTAGAGATCGACACATCTTCAGAAGCTTATGAGAAACTTCTAAGGATATGCACATGGTATGCATTGAAGACATCCCCGACAGAAGATTTGTTTGAAGTAATTCAAGGAATGGGTGGAATCTCCAATTTTCAAGATTGGGAGATGGAACAAAAGGAAAACAGTGGAGTCAAGGACCACTCTGAGTTGTTCCCACCTCATGCGTTGACAGCATTGGTGAAGAAAATGCTGAACATATCTGATGATATTTTGTCTTCAAAGGTCAAGTTTGATGTTGGTGTTCAAACTGATCTTGTGGAAGAAGAGTTGACAGCCGAGTTAGTTGACGCTGCCATTCAGACTGATCCGCCTGAGGAAGCTGCTGTAAATGTTGAAGAAGAAGACAACAACTCGATCGATCTTGGTGAAGAAGATGATGAGTTTGTTGAAGCCATATTGTTTAATGAAGATGAGTTAACTGAGACTCACTCTACTACTCATGTTTTTCCAGAAGGCCTTATAGATGAGTTGAAGACGGACTTAAAGGAAGTAGTGAAGTCGTCTATTGAGGTGTTCTTGGAATCAAAGTTAAAAGGAGTCTTGGTGGAATAAAATCAGTCACTAGTTGACAGCTCCAGAGAATTGATAGTTGGAGAAGTGAATAAAATGGATTCTACTTTTCGACAAGAAATGTATATTCAAATTGAAGATTTCTTGAAGAGACAGGTTGACTTCTTGGAGAACAGGTCTGTTAATTTTGCTCGGACATTAGCTGAAGAGTCTAGTAAGATGGAAAGACTATACAGAGTTAAAATTGAGATAGCTGATGAGCAAAGGCGAGAAGCACAAGATCAGTTGGTGCGTTCTCAAGCTGTTCTTACTGAGCTAACAAAATAGAACACTCTACTGCGTTAGACAGCTGTTCATTTCAAAGACGAGTTGGCCATTAACTCGAAGAAATTGGAAGTCGCTGCTGATCGTCTTGACAAGATGAGTCGTGACCAGACACATCAAAGGCAGATAGAGCTAGCTGCTAAAGCATTGAAGGAAGCTATGAAAGAAGAAATGACTCGATTCACTAGTCTATTCACTCTTAAGGCAAGTGATGAAGCCAAAAAGGGGAAAGAGACAAGTAGAGTTATTATTGCCACTGAAAAGTCAAGTGCAGAACCTGAAGTTAAGGCTGTTGCTTCTGCGATAGAAGAATTAAGATATCCCAAGAGAGGAAGGCTAGTCAAGTAGGCAGATCTTGAACAAGCTAAGGATGAAGAACAGAAGAAACTGCTGAAAGGCAAAAGTGTTGCATCTGTGGAAGTTGAGACTCGGACTAGACAAGTCAAGAGAAAACTTGTTCTAGAGAAAAAGAAAGAAGAATTAGGAGATATTCTAGCTGATATTGGTGATGAAGAGGTGGAAGCTCTTCATAAGAAGCAAAAGTTGGAAGATGATCATTATGCTAACAAGAAATTGTTAGGAAAACATATCAAGATGTTGCTGAAGTTGAAAGCTGATCCTGATCTAGTGGAAGATGCCTACATTGATAATTTCATTGACAATGAACATAAAGATGCATGGTTCAATGTCAAGATGAAGTGGGAGCTGGATCACTGGATCATTCGCAAGTTTGGAGATCCTTATAGCAAAGAAGAATTATGCGCAATTTTTGATAAGTTCATGGAAATGCAAGATCGGAATTTATGGAACTTAATCATGAGGATTGCAACCGCTCTTGTTCCTATTTTTCCGAAGTGGATTACTCCGATGTTAGGTTCTGGAAAGAGGATCGACTTCAACCATATCAAGAAATTTGAAGAAGATCTACTGGATAAAGAGAAGATAGAGACTGAAGAACACATGACAGTGATTCACAAAAGACTACTCGATGCTTTTGGTGTTCCAAGTTCTTAAGAAGGCACTTTATCAGATTAGTTTTTTTTGTTTTGCTCTGGTACCTAGTTTTATTTTGATTTAGTATGTGTAATATCTACTGATCATATTTTGGAATGAATGAAAAGATAAGTACTATTTGATGTTTAAGACAAGATAACTACTTAACTAGCCTACTATTGTGAAAAGATTCAAGTAGTTTTGGCTTCATCAAAAAGGGGGAAATTGTTGGGATATGAATCCTAGAACAAGTCCTAAATGATGATAAAAGATAAAAGATGAAGTTTTGATAAGCCAAAAGTAGACTTGAATATTTTCTAAGTGTTGACTGATCTAGTACAGATCAGTAGAGTTCACAAGACAAGTACTAGTTCACAAGACAAGTACTAGTTCACAAGACAAGTACTAGTTCATAAAACGAATGAAGTTAACATGATAAGTATAAAAGGAAAAAGGCAAGTACTTATAAATTGTTGATACTTTGTATACTTAATAGGTTTTATATTGAGCTATTTGAAATGTATAGAAGCTCATATTATTTCGTTTGTGTATATAATTGATGTATAGTTTTTAAGTTGACTAAGCTTTGTAACAAGAGCTTAATGTAATGTAATAGTCTTGTTAGGATTAGATGATAGGACTAGATTAGTTCTATGTTGTAATCTGAAGAAGTCTACTGCACAAGAAAAGTAGAAGACGCAGTCTACTACTACTGGACAAGACAGGTGCGACTCAACAAGACAGGTCAACTTGGAGTTAGTTACAAAAGCGTGTTAAAGATAAAGATTGAAGAGTTAGTTAAGGAATAACTAATTAACTGAAGAAACGCGTTAAAAGGATAAGGAGAACAGTTACAAGTTAGTTTTCAAGAAAAGGTTGTTACACAACTGAAAGTTCTTGGAATTGGAAGTCTATAAATACCGCAAGGCATTGATCGGTTAAAGACTACTGATATGACTGATATTACTGATACTACTACATATTGAAGTATTGTTGAAGATTCAAGTGAAGAAATTACTCTCTCAGAGATTGAAGTTCAGAAAGTAAATCTACACAAGTCAAGTGAAGATTAAAGAAGGCTACTACTGAAAGAAGAGAAGTTTTATTTTTTGTTTACTGTTTCAAGTTGCTAGATACTTGTAAATCGCTAGTAAGATCGAAGAGGCACTTGGTAGTGTTGTCGAGAAGATCTAAGTCTTATTTCTTGGGACTTAAAGCTACAAGAACATATTACTCCATTGGACGAGTTAATAAGAATTTCACAACTGGGTTTGTGAGAGTGGATGTAGACAAGTTGTCGAACCACTATAAATCTCGTGTTTGATTTACTTTACTGTTTTGTTTGTTGTTCAATTGATTAACTGTTTGATAAGTTGAATTACATAATTGAACAAGACTAGTTGAGTAAACACTGAAACAGAGTTCTCGAAATAAGTTGAGTATAAACTAGAATTGGGCTCATTGATTAATTTCGTTATTCCGCATATCGTACTTTGATATATCGAAAGATTTTTGAAAAGTCTATTCACCCCCCTCTAGACATTTTCACTAGCTTACTCGTTATGAAACTCAACTTAGGGACCTACAGGAACCCACATATACATTGGTCGTTTGAACAACCTTGAGCACTTGAGTTGTTTCCCTCGGGCATCACAGAACCAAATCTTACCAGTTAACACCTTGGACTGGTCTGATTTGTTATTCGTGTTAGCTAAGTAGTAGTCAAATGGTTTCCTCTTATAGGAGTGTACATACATTATCTTTTGACTAGTTACATTCGGCCTGGGTGCATTAGCTGGTCGATGCACACGATTATATGGACCATACTCCTCTGTTCTCACAATATCATAAGAGATAGGGGGTGCAAAGAGAACATATTTGTGTGAAGAAGATTTCTTCTTCTGGGCTGGAGCAGCATACAGTTGAGACTGTCTCAGACGAGATGGTCTAGGCTGTTTGTTGTTCCTCTGAGCATGCTTGGGGTTAACTTGTCTCTTACCCCTTTTGGTGTTGGGATAGTTAACCTCAGCTGGTACAGATGCCTTTTGGTTCATATTAGGTTCATTGTGTTTAGAACACTCACCCTTATCATGTGTCTGAGTAGTGCACTGATTAGATGTACTACCCCCAGCTGGAGAGGATGTTGATGGATTAAGTTCATAGCCAAAACCCATCTTATTGCCATTTGATCTATAATATTCAGAGATACTTTCAATAGTAGTAGATGCTTTATTGAACTCTGATATCTTTTGATTTAGGCATTCCTTCTCCTTTTCTAAGAGCTTGTGTGCTTGGAAGAGGTCATCGAACTTAGATTGTAGTATACGAAATTCCTTGGTTTCTAAGGCTTGAGTTTCTAACATCCCCTCATACAGCTGAGTTGTTGTGGTATTTTCTTCCTTAAGAAGTTCCACTTCTTTGGTCAATCTTTCATTCATTGTGACCAACTCAGGGGTGTTATCAAACTTAACCTTTTTCAACCTAGCAATTTCTTTCCTTAAATCCTTATTCTCCTCTTCCACTTCTATAAAAGCTCTAGTGGCAATATCCAGATCACCTTTTACCTTTCTTAAAGATTGATAATAGGTGTCTTCTGATTCGCCTTCAGATGAATTTATATCATCTGTTTGTGAGAAGATAGGTGAATGGAAAGTAGTAGTGTAGGAATTTACCTCATTTTCTCCTATGGCTATCATGGCTAGATCATCTGAATCATCTGAGAAGATTTGACAGTCTGGTGATGTAGGAAGTTCATCACTTTGATATTGAGATTCTTCAGTCACCATTGCTTGCTTATCTGAATTTCTTCTGTCTCTTCTTGGCCTTCTTTCTTCTTTGTCATCCAGCTCAGGGCATTCATAGACATAATGTCCTGGTTTGCCACAATTGAAGCATGATACTGATTTCTGATTTGAGTTGCCTTTCCTTGGAGGAGTGGCATCTCTTCTTCTAGATCCTCGGCTGTTAGATGACTCCACATCCTTTCTAGGATGTCTTTCTGGTGTTCTTTCTCTGGAACTTCTGGAAGGTGAACTGGCTCTTCTATCTTTATAGTTTCTATAGAATTTTCTATATTTGCTATTGAGAGTGTTCATCCTTTCGAACCTTTTGATCATAAGGGCCATTTGCTCTTTCAGATTCATGTCTGATCCATCAAAGTCTTCTGTTTTCAGAGAGGTCTTGCCAGATGAGGTGCTTGCAGCTTTTGTACTTGCTGCCTTGAAAGCCACAGTCTTGGAGGTAGATGGGGTTGCAGTAGGCTCATCATTTTCTGAGTTTTCTTCTCTTTCAAGATCATACTCATGAGCTTTTAGGTTCTGAAATAGAGTTTGAGTAGACCATTTCTTGATATCTTGAGTATCTTTGATGATGGTCTTCTTAAGTCTCCATTTCTTGGTTAGAGAGTCTAAGATCTTTAGATTTTTCTCTCTATTTGTGTATTTCTTGCCCAGAGATTCTATCTCATTGATGATCTTGGTAAATCTATTGTCTAGTTGATCAATAGACTCTTCTGGCTGCATCTTGAAGTGTTCAAACTTCTTAACTGTTGTTGATAGCTTACTTTCCTTGATCAGCTCAGTTCCTTCACAGAGAAGAGCTAGAGCATCCCACATATCTTTAGCTGTCTCACAATTGATTACTTTTGCAATGTACTCATTTGGAAGAGTTTGCATGATATAATCTTGAGCAATGCTGTCAAGGTTTGATTGCTTCATCTCTTCTGGTGTGAGGTCCTTCATCGGCTTGGGGGCTAGTTCTCCAACTGAAACTTCTGGATCACCATTTGCAGTGTTGACTGCCATGATGGTGATTGGACCTTCGGTGATTACTGACCACATCTTGTAGTGAACTGATGTGAGATTCTTCCTCATCCTGATCTTCCAGTAATCATAATCCTCCACTGAAAACTTAGGCAACTTACGCATATTAGCACTCATGCTGTATGAGTTTTCAAAAACAAGTTTTTCAAAAGAAAAAGATCTGTTCAAGAGGACTACAGAAAGACTCCCTCAAGTCTTCTGATAATCTAGAGACAGTAGTCCGATAGAACCACTGCTCTGATACCACTTGTTGGTCCCTGAACGAGTAGTGAATGGGATTAAAGTCTAGAGGGGAGGGGTGAATAGACTTTAAAACTTTTTCAAGAGAGTTGGGAACCTCTTCTGATCTCTATGTCAGCTGGACTACAAGTCTGCTGGTCCAGATGACTATAGTGATCTGATGGCAGAGATTATATGCGGAATTTTGGTAGGCCTTGTTTAGACTCGTTCCTTTTGTTTCTTAAGAAAGTGTTAACTTGTTTTGCTTAATGAAAATGCTCAGCTGATGCTGGTTTGAAAGTTATGGCCTTGTTTTGAAGACAATTGCAAATACAGTATGCACTATATAAGGATAAATGAAATGACAGAAATATTAAGTGCAGTAAGTAAATAACACCGGGTTTATAGTGGTTCGGATATACGATCCTACGTCCACTCTCACGTCCACACGTGATATTTAATCCCTTTAATTTACCAAAAATTACAAGGGTCTTGTCCTTTATAGTCCCAAGGATAGGACTTTGAGATCTGAGCCGTCCTAACAGCTGCGGTCTCCACAAGTGATTGTAAGCACTTGCACTTTTAGGGGTTCAAAAACTTTAACCTTTCGGTGAGGGTTTGGGGTTTTTGAAGGGTATCCAACTAATGGTTCAAGCTTATAATTTGCTTAACCACTATGCCTAAAACAATGAGTATACAATATGAACAGGTTTCAGGTTCTTATGGGTTGGATATAAATCACTTAAGAGCTACAAATATTCTAAGGCTTTCTGGGCTCTTGGAGAATTCTTAGAACAGTATGGCTTTTGCTTGATTGCTTGCTTAGCTTGTTGAATTCTCTCGTCGTGATCTCGTACTTGTGATTTCTCATCCTCTTGTATTTATAATGGTGATTGCTTGCAACTAGCTGTTGGAGTTAACTAGCCATTGGGGCAATCTTTCCATGTTGGCTTGATTCCTTGATTCCAGCTGCTTGATTGCTTCAATTCTGGGATCATGTCAATCTTCTAAATAAGGTAGGTCTTCATTTGAATTGCAAGATGACTTTGGGAATCAACCGAGTCCTGGGCGAGTACTTAGTCTTCTGATCTGCACTACTAGTCTTCTGACTACTCGTCTGGCCTTGTACTTCTGTCTTCTGATATCAGTCGAGTAGAACTCTTTTGATCTGGTAAATACTTGTGTTGCATTAGGGCCATCTTCAACTTGGACTCCATCAGATAAGTAGGTATACAAACACCTTAACTTATCTGGCCTTCAAGGATCTTCTAGTCTTCATGTCTTCTACTCTTCTCATCTTGAGGGAGCGCATGTAAGCCGGGACTGTGCTAATCAACTGATATCTATACAGTGGATCACACAAGACTAGTCTAAGCTGTTCTATACAAAGTCAACTGATCCTATTACATTTATAAACTCTAAGTGTTTTGGCCATCAAAACTATTCTAACATCAAGTGGGGCTTAGGGTGAATTTACATCCCAACACGACACGTCCCTGATCTTTTTATTCAGTTACCTCCGAGAGGGGCCAATGTTGAGGCATTGGATGCTCCACCTAGTCCTCACCATCGTGCAAGAGGCGAACCGTCTTCCGAGCAGTTTGTTCAAGAAGCTCCAACCCCTACTCAAGATGTGCCTAGGAATCTTGGTCAATTCTACACGAGGGGGACAAGTGGTGTAGGTAATCTTGTAAGAAGCATCGATGGACTGACGGCGTCAATGAGAGAGATGAGAACGAGCTTCGATGAGAGATGCACAAACTTGGAGAATGAATCGAGGAGCATGCGCACCACGGTGGAGGATGGGATGAGAGAGATAAGGGATCAACAACAAGCGTTCAACTCTTGGATCATGCAATATGGTTTCCCGGGAATGCAACCACCACCTCAATGAGAGGAATGTGTGGTTAAGTTCTCCTTACCCTCTACCTTTTCCATTCCCTTTATGCTTTATGTTCCATGTGTACTCTTATTATTTTCTTGGGATTTGTAATGACTTGATGTATGGTTTTTATTTTGATTGTGTGTGGGGAAGGATTTATGTTATTGGTTTGAATGTGTGATGTAGTGATATTTTGATGGAAGATTGGGTTGGAAAGAATGTTTTTAGTTTGGGGTAATTTTTGGTGAATCGTGAATGTGTGATGAGTCAATGTCTGAATGATTTAATTTCTTGATGACTTTGTATGTGAAACTTGGGGTGTGAAGAGTACTTGAAATCACCACATTGAGCCGGAGAGATTTGAGCCATTTTGAATTGTAGACATCATCCGATTCAATCCTTCTTATGTGAGTCATCTATGAATGTTGCATGCTAGAACTTGCTTCTTGAACTATTTGAACCATTGATTTGGGAAGAAGTTGTCAAAGATGATAAGAGGCAATTCCTTCAATTTGAGCTACTTGGCCAAAAGAACCCCACCAACCGTAACATTTTCGTAGTTAGCCCCATTGAGCCGTAAAACCTATTTCTTTGGCAAGCTACAAAGTGTGATTCCATAACCATATTTGTTTGAGCCTAATTTTACCTACTACTTGTGGAGCTTAAAGGTTGGTTAATGGTGAGGAAACTTTGAGTGAGTGATTTGTGTTGAAAAAGGGAAAGGAAGGAGTATGTAAGAAAAGAAAAGAGTGAAATTAGAAATGCATGAGCTTATTCTAAATGTGAAAAAGCAAAGAGGGAAAACAAAATGTCCCAAAAAAAAGCTGAAGAAAAGTTGGTAGAAAATTGCTCTTTCGAGCAAGCAAAAAAAAAAAACAAATGGTGGAGAAGAAAGAAGAGAAAGAGAGCAAGTGTTGAAGGAAAGTGAATGAATAGAGAGAAATTAACCAACAATTTTTGCTCCACAAGTGAAAAGTCACTATCTCCAAATACTCCCCTTCCCGTCCAAAGAGCCTACGTTACAACCCTTAAAAGACCTTTTTGATTGACGACAAATTCCCAATTGATTGGTGGAAAATTGAGTTTGGAAGCAAGTCTATGGTTTTTGCACTTTTGTGGGTTGACATTTGAGAGTATACACTACCATGGATATTTGTGATTTGAGAGATACACTACTTGTGAGGAGTGGTGAATCATTTACTTGAAGTGTTCCTTGTTGATCATACCTTGTTGGATAGAGTGAAAGATTTCAAGATGTTGATGAATCATAACTTTGGGAATCATTGGATGTTACATTTGCTTAACATGAAATCCAAGTTCAATTAATTCACAATTGTCACTAGATCATATTCTTGCGTTGTTCGAGGACGGACAACATATTAAGTTTGGGGGGATGATTAGGGTGTCGATTGCTCATATTTCACATGCATATTTGATCCAAATTGAGTTGTTTGCATGCAATTTTCACTCATTATCACTTGATTTGGTGTATATTGGTTGAGAAAGGTTTGTGAGGTGTTTTTGTAGGAATATGAGCTTATTTGGAACTAACAATCACAAGAAATGAGTGATCGATCATCATTGATACTCGTATGAGGAGAAATAACGAGCAACATGAACTGGGATGAGGAAATTCGGAAGAAACGGGCCATGATACGAAGGGATTAGACAAGGAAACTAGAGGATTAGCCAAAAAGACAAGTGGCCGGGTAGAAATCACCTGGCCGGGTAGCATCGACCCGACCGTGTAGCATTGACCCGGCCGTGTAGCATCGATCCGACGTGAGGTGCGCAAAGGGGAGCTTCGTATTTAGCCCGGGTAAAACCCACCCGGCCGAGAGGATTCTACCCGGGCAAGGCCATATCCCTAAGAGTTTCGTATTTAGCCCGGGTAAAACCCACCCGGCCGGGTGGATTCTACCCGGGCAAGGCCAGATTCTCATGAGGTTCGTATTTAGGTCGGGTGGGATGCCCGGGTGGGATCCACCCGGCCGGGTGACACACATCTCGGGGGTTTTTGGCTATTTTCTCCAATTTCGAGGGGCTAAAGTGCAAAACTCATCTTTGGAATCCTTACAACATATAAAAGGGGCCCTATTTCAGTTTTGGAAAAACAACACACTTTTGGAGAGCAATTCACACACACAATCACACATAGTAATAGGTGTTCTAGTTATTTTGCAATTTCCTTTGATAGATAGCTTAGATTATTATTTAGTTTGTCAATTCAAGTGAAGATTTCCATTGGGCTTTGTAAGTAATTGAAGTTTATAACTACATTTCAACTTTTAAGGTGATATCTCTTTAATTCTCATTTCAATTTAGTAATTCTCTTATTCCTTGCCATTGATTTCTTAATTGTTATGGGTTTTGTGAATTCTTACATTGTAGCCACGGATTTCTCTCATAAAACCATGGGCTAATCCTCAATTGCCTTGGGTGTGGATGTTTTGATGGGTGTTTAGTGAAATTGTGGATTAATTGCATGATTAGCTTATAATTTGGGTTTTTATGTTTCTAAAGTTGTACTTTGATTGATTCATTTGGTTGATCAACCCTATTAGCAAGCATGTTCGATTATGTTTATTGCAACGAGAGTTGGGTAGCATGATTGGGAGTGTGAGTGTGAGCTTTGATCAATTGAATAGAAGTTAATTAGTAATTAGCTCACCCGAGAGGGGGGTTAATGGCTAGACCGACAACCTTAGACACTAAACGAGTAGAGGTCGTCTAGGAGTTTGGTGAGGGGGCGTTTCATAAGCATTAGTAACCATGATGAAAGTGCTTATGAAACGAGTAGGGGGGTTAATGGCTAGACCGACAACCTTAGACACTAAACGAGTAGAGGTCGTCTAGGAGTTTGGTGAGGGGGCGTTTCATAAGCATTAGTAACCATGATGAAAGTGCTTATGAAACACTATCTTAGGGGATTCTGGTATTTGGTTAGATCCTATAATTGCTAATCAATGCACGATGTTTACCTATGCCTTTCGAGGGGGTTTGCACACTTATGTGATAGCCTTTAGCTTGACCCAAATTTATCGTAAAATCATGTAATTAGTTCACTAGTTCACTTAATTGCTCACAAAACGGAAACACCCGAGGCAATACACTTCTCTTGCACTTTCAATCGAAAGTTAGATAGCTTGTTATTTCTTGTCACTAGTTCTCATCACTTTAGTTAATTTAGTTTAATATTTTTTGTGCTTATTCCCGAAAATCCAAACAACATCATTTAGTTACTACAATAGCATGATAACTTGCAACTTTAGGGACTCATTCTCACTTAATTAAGTCCTTGGAACGAAATTTTACTTGGTATACTTATCTTACTACTAACGAACCCATACGCTTGTGGGGATCGTATAGTTGTAAAAGTGCAAAAATTCGATCCAAGTCAATATTTTGCTATGAAAAAGGAAACTTTCGTGGTTAATTTTGTGGATTTAATTTTGGCGAAGAAATTAAAATATTTCATCGCTACACTAACAAAAAAATACTTTATTTTGTTGATAATAATCAGAACAACCATAAAAATTATATTTCATTTCTAAAATATTAGCGATGAAATACAAATTTTTGTGGCTAATTTTGTGGATTTAATTTTTACGACAAAATTAAAATATTTCATCGCTAAACTAGCAGCAAATTATTTTATTTTGTTGTTACTAATCAGAACAACAATGCAAATTATATTTCGTCGCTAATATTTTTCTATGAAAAAAAAAATTGTGGCTAGTTTCTTAGATTTAATATTTGCGATGAAATTAAAATATTTTACCGTTATACTAGCAACAAATTATTTTATTGTCTTGTTAATAACTAGAACTACAATGAAAATTATATTTCGTTGCTAATACTTTGCGATGAATTATAAATTTTTGTTGATAATTTCTTGGGATTAATATTTGCGACGAAACTAAAATATTTCATGGCTACATTAACAACAATTTTTTTTATTTTGTTGTTAATAATCAGGACAAAAATGAAAATTATATTTAGTCGCTATTATTTTGCGATGAAATAGATTTTTGTAGTTAATTTCTTGGAATTAATATTTGTGACAATATTAAAATATTTCATCGCTACAATTGCAACAAATTATTTTATTTTTTTGTTAATAATAAGAATAAAAATGAAAATTATATTTCGTCGCTAATATTTTAGTGACAAAATTGAAATTTTCATGACTAATTTTGTGGATTTAATATTTGCGGGAAAATTAAAATATTTCATTAATTATTTATTTATAAAAATATTTATAAATATATAAATGTTTATAAATTAATGTTTTTAGTATAGCAATTGTTTAAATTATGTTATAGCATCCAACAAATCTTTTTTAAATGATAATATTATATATATATATATATATATATTAAAATAAATATAGGTATTATAATTAATAATATTAATTAATATTTTATAGGTCAATATCTTTTTATATGATAAATCTTGAGTTGATCGAAATTGAAAATGATGAAGGGAAGGATAACGAGGGAGAAGATGATGCAAATGAAGATGGACATAAAAATGAGAAGATGAAGATTAGATGTAATAGTTATTAATTTTTTTAAATTGTTAAAGTAACATTGATTTTTTACAATTGGAATTGTTTTAAAAATTAAAATATATATATTAATTAAATGAGTAAAAAAATAAATTAGTAACAATTGAATACATATATAATTAATATTAAAAACTAAACCAAAGAGTTGTCTCCTACCCACCTGGGATCAATTCCCACAAAGACCAAATAAATAGTTATTTAAATAAAAGGGGGAGGGGGTATGCGGACTGGGTTGGGTGCGGTTCGGGTATGTTGTGCTAGGTTGGGTGCGGTTCGGGTCGGTTGGGCTGGGTTGTGTGCGGGTTGGGTCGGTTGCGGAAGTGGTTTTAGAGAACGCTTCGTAAATCGGATATCCATAGCCAAATGTTAGCGATGAAACACAAATATTAATGACGAAATTAAAATATTAATCGCATAATTATTAGCCACGATTTAAGGTGCTACTATTTTAGACACGAAAAAATTTGTCGCTAATTCTAATATTTTCGTTGCTAATGTGAGTTAGCGATGAAATAATTTAATCGCGTGATTTTTTGCTATACACTTGTCACTAACGTGTTTACGACAAATGTTTGATTTTCCTGGCAAACATTTTGCAATAAAAACTCATATTTTCGTCGCTAATATTTTTCAATGAACCTTATATTTTCGTCGCTTATATTTTGCGATGAAACTTATATTTTCATTGCAAACATTTGCAACAAATTAAA
The DNA here is from genome assembly GCA_963675135.1 of Galeopsis tetrahit. Taxonomy (NCBI): domain Eukaryota; kingdom Viridiplantae; phylum Streptophyta; class Magnoliopsida; order Lamiales; family Lamiaceae; genus Galeopsis; species Galeopsis tetrahit. Next base: position 93,893,648 of record OY776120.1, read on the forward strand.
ATATTTGTCGCAAACACGTTAGCGACGGGTGTATAGCAACAAATCCCGCGACAAAATTATTTCATCGCTAATTCACGTTATTAGAATTGGCGACAAAATTTTTCGCAGCTAAATTGCGATTTTCTTGTAGTTTCGAGCTATTCGAGTAGCTACATAGTTCGAGTCTGAATTCATATATACTTAGCTAGAAAAGCTCGCGAGCCTAATCGAGTTTGTACAATATATATTGTTTTGTCATTAATATTTATATACATGTAATCGAGTTGAGTCAAAATCGAATTTATATTCCATTAATAATATTAGGAAAATAATATGTTACTGTTAATTTTGTAAACTTAAAAAACTTACGACATGATTGGTATGTGGGAATGAGGTGGGAAAGGAATGGTCATTCCTGATTCTATTCCAAATGTCATGATTGATATGTTTTTATGATATAATGATATGAATGGTTATTCCAAATGGAATGATCATTCCCCAAACCCCTCATGATTTTATCTATTCCCATACTTATATGAAGGGTGGTGCTAAACATACAAAATCTGTATATACAGATAAGTGTATTTTAGTCAATTCCTTGTTTAATTTGTGCTAAAATGTTTAATATACCCTTAATTCAAATATATTGTTGAACTATTATTTTTGAATTAAATATTAGAATTTGACACATTCTTCTCTCTCTTCTTATTTGTTCAAGGTAAGTAATAATTACATAAGACAAGTTTCGATCAATGTATGTATTTAATTAAAAGTCTTCCCTTCCTTTTGTTACCGTATTTAAATTAATTTACTAAAGAGTCAAACTAAAGATATGGAAAATATATATTAACCTAATTAATTAATACATATTTATGGGAATCAAACTAAAGATATGGAAAATATATTACCACATGCATATCTCAACCTCTACCCACAGAATTAAGAAATAAAACATACTCCTTCCGTTTCGGGATTATTTGCACGGTTGACTAGCGCAATTTTTAAGAAAAGAAGATTTTGTGGTTGGTGATGTAAGACAAAGGAGGAGTATTTTAAGTGATTTTAATTATGAGGTGTAAAATGAATTTGATGGGGTGTATAGTAAAATGTATGTAAAAAAAGAGTGACAATCTTGAAAATAAAACGATGTTGTTATATGCATTACAAAAAAATGAAACTAGCATTTTAACACTTAAGCTTTATTAGTAAATAATTTTCAAATGTGTATTATGAATTTATGTTCAATATGGTACACTTATCTCCGATTACTTGTTTCTCAGCATATATTGTTTAGGTGACACGTATTTTTCAATACTCGCCTCTCAAGTATAAGAGGATCCTCGTAGTAAAAGTAAGTGCCCGGTTAAATTATCGAACCACGAGACTAGTTTGCTAGCGTAGCCTTAGTGTTGTGTGTGTCACGTAATTATAGTGATGAAACATGGGGGTGAGCTAAAGACTAAATATTAAATGCAAAAACTAACAAGATAAATGCTAACTAAGAAAAACAAGTAAGATGGTGATCAAATATCAAATAAAGAGGAATAGTGTTCGGGTGTTCGTCCTTGTGTGGAATCGATGTTAAAATTCGAAGTCTATGTGTAATTCATTGGATGGAATTTGGTAGAAGCAATCGCTAAGACATATATCGAGCAAAGCACCTAGGATCGAGAGGATGAATAGAAGTGTTCTTACCCGGGTAATCACACGGCTAGGGGGTTCGACTCTACCTAATTAAACTAAACTAATCCCTAGTTATGCTTTTCCACTTGAATACTAACAACCAAGCTCCTATGGCCTTCTCACTAACCACTTAAAGGTTAATTCAAGCAATTAATGTAGATAAATGGGGTTCTAATGAAATTTACCCAACTCTCGTTGCGATAAACCAATATTAACTTACTCACTCGATTCCCAATCCTCGATTATACTATCTACCCCGATTAACCAACTCTCGTTGCACTAATCATGCTTCTAATACAACCTAATAATTGAGTTCTTGTAAAATGATCTCTCCAAACCCATAAACCTAACCAATAAACCCCACCAATGAATTCCACAATTAAAATCAATCTAAAACATTAATTCCCCCACAATTCTATAACACCCAAACACCAACAAACCTAGCTAATAACTAAATTAATAATTGAAATCAAACTCATAAAACATAAACAACAAAACATGGAATTAAGGAAAAATATCACCTCAAGTCTTGGATTGCTTGCAAAAAAATGAAAAACTACATTTAAAACTAGCTAACAAACTAAATTAAGTGTATTGAGTGAGGTGGAAGGGGGAGGTTCCCCAATCGGAGCTGCTCTCTGCTTCGTGCGTGTGTGGCCAGCTCTGTTGAGTGGAATTGGCTGCTCCCCCCTTTTTTTTTTTTGGTTCTCCTTTTATTTAATTGAAGCTCCTCAATGGTATTAAAAAAACAAATTGGGCCCTTCCATTTACGTAAATGGGCCTTGGCCAAACTTTCACCTGCATGCTTGTGCTTTAATCCCTTTAAATTCATGTTGCACTGTTGGAAGCTCGGCCGTGCAATGCAGCTCGGCCGTGCACTCTCAATTTTGATTGTTTGTTGTATCGGGCACGTCCAGCTCGAGCCTCGGGCTCGGCCGTGCCCCTCCTCACTTGTTTTGTTCATATCTTTTGATCCGGGTGTCCGATCGACTCGATTTTTGTCTTGTTTCGACCCTCATTTCACCTTCTTTCATGTCGTCAACTCATGAACTCGATCCAACGGCTGAATTTTTTGTGATTTTATTCAAAACACCTCATTTTACCTACAAAAAAATAGCAAACCACACCACTTCTCCAAATCGAGTGCAATTAGTCAATTTAGTGTAAATAATGCACGAAATCCTATAAAATTATGCAAATTAAATACATGAATTTCGAGCAATTTTCACACTAATCATTAGGGTTCAAGGTTTAGAGTTTAAGTTAAAGTGTCTGATTACTCCTTTCAACGTGCACACTCATGATTCATTAATAAATAAATTTCAAATGTGTATTACAAATTTATGTTCAATATGGTACAGTTATCTACGATTACTCGTTTTTCAGCATATAGTGTTTAAGGTTCAGGGTTTAGCTAGGGTTTAGAGTTTGATTAGTCATTTCAATTAACGTGCACACTTAGGATTCATTAATAAATAAATTTCAAATGTGTATTATGAATTTATGTTCAATATAGTACACTTATCTTCGATTACTCGTTTCTCAGCATATAGTGTTCAGGGTTCACGGTAAAGCGTACACTTATACATACGTAATTAGGTCTCACTCACTAATTAATTTAATTTTTCAAAGTGTACACTAGCTTATACATACTAAGGTCTCACTCACTAATTTAATTTTTCAAAGTGTACACTTATAAATACTTAGGTCTCACTCACTAATTTAATTTTCAAAGTTTTGATTAAAATTAAATTTTCAATAGGGTTAATTTAATCAATTATTTGTCAATAGTGTACAAATTTAATTAATTAACAAGAATTAGTTAATTAACAAATTTAATTAATTAACAAGAATTAGTTAATTACAAAATTTAGTCAATTGGAAACACTACAAGAAAACTGCAATTTAGCCGTGAAAAAATTTGTCGCTAATTCTACTATTTTTGTTGCTAACGTGAGTTAGCGATGAAATAATTTTGTCGCAGGATTTGTTGCTATACACCTGTCGCTAACGTGTTTGCGACAAAAAAAAATAATTTTGTCGCAAATGTTTGCGATGAAAATTTGAGTTTCATCGCAAAATATTAGCGACGAAAATATAAGTTTCATCGCAAAATATTAGCGACGAAAATATGAGTTTCATCACAGAATGTTTGCAAGGAAAATCAAACATTTGTCGCAAACACGTTAGCGATGGGTGTATAACAACAAATCCCGCGACAAAATTATTTCATCGCTAACTCACATTAGCGACGAAAAAATATTAGAATTAGCGACAAATTTTTTCGTGTCTAAAATTGTAGCTCCTTACTTCGTGGCTAATTTTTTTGCGATAAATATTTTAATTTCGTTGCAAATGTTAGTGAGCTAATTTTTTTGCGATAAATATTTTAATTTCGTTGCAAATGTTACTGATGAAATCCATATTTTTGTCGCTAATATTTGGTTATGGATATCCGATTTACGAATCATTCTCTAAACCCACTTCCGCACTCGACCAACCTAACCCGCACCCACACCCGACCTGCCCCAACCGACCTCAACCCGTACCCAACCCATACCTGACCCGCCCCAACCGACCCCAACCCAACTCGATCGTTCTCTAAACACACTTCCGCACCCGACCCGCCCCAACCCAACCCAACCCACACCCGCCCCAACCGACCCCAACTCAACCCGCACCCACATACCCCATCCCCCATTTTATTTAAATAAATATTTATTTGGTCTTCGTGGGAATTGATCCCGGGTGGATGGGCGCCCATAGCTGGGCGCCTACCACTCGGGCAGACAACTCTTTAGTTCAGTTTTTAATATTAATTATATATGTATTCAATTGTTACTAATTTAGTTATTTTTATTCATTTAATAATTTATTTCATATTAATTGATTAATTTTTAACTTATAACAATATATTATATATATATATATATATATATGTATTTATTTGGGTATATATACTGTAATTTTTAAAACAATTCCAATTGTAAAAAATCAATGTTACTTTAAATTTTAAAAAAAAATAATAAATATTACATTCAATCTTCATTCTCTCATCTTTATGTCCATCTTCATTTGCATCATCATATTTATAAATATTTTTATAAACATTCATACTGATTTATAAGACACAAAATTTGGAGAATTATTAAACATTTAATTATATAAATCGATTTTCTTGATTTAATATGCATAGTTGAATTAGTACTCTTCCCCATTCTTAGTGAAAATAACAATAAACAATTAATGAAATCAAGAAAACAGAAAAAAAAAACAAATTATACAGAATGAAATCAAGAAATTATACCCCAAAATAAATCAAATAAAAAACTTAATATGTCAAATTAATGAGTAAACGTAAATGAAATTATATTGATCCTATTATTTCAAACATCATACTCTTGGAATCGTCTCTATTATTTCACAATGTGCATGCGCTCAAACTTTTTTCCTTTATTATGTTTAAACAACAACCATTTTTAATTCATGAGAATTAAACATGAAAAAATCTATTTCATCACTAAAATATTAGAGACGAAATATAATTTTCATTATTGTTCTGATTATAAACAATAAAATATTGTGTTGCTAATATAGTGATGAAATATTTTAATTTTCTCTCGAATATTAAATCCACAAAATTAGTCATGCAAATTTCAATTTTGTCGCTAAAATATTAGCGACGGAATATAATTTTCATTGTTGTTCTTATTATTAACAACAAAATAAAATAATTTGTTGAAAGTGTAGCGATAAAATATTAAAATTTTGTTGCAAATATTAATTCCAACAAATTAGCCACAAAAAATATATTTCATCGCAAAATAATAGCGACTAAATATAATTTTCATTGTTGTCCTAATTATTAACAACAAAATAAAAGAATTTGTTGCTAGTTTAGCGATGAAATATTTTTATTTCATCGCAAAAAGTAATTTCAATAAATTAGCCACAAAAAATTCTATTTCATCGTAAAATATTAGCGACAAAATATAATTTTCATTGTTGTTCTGATTATTAACAACAAAATGAAGTAATTTTTTGCTAATATAGCGATGAAATATATAAATTTTGTTACAAAAATTAATTCCAAGAAATTAGCCACAAAAATTTCAATTTCATCGCAAAATATTAACAAGAAATATAATTTTCATTTGTTGCTCTGATTATTAACAACAAAATGAATCAATTTTTTGCTAATATAGTGATGAAATATATAAATTTTGTTGCAAAAATTAATTTCAAGAAATTAGCCACGAAAATTTCTATTTCATCGCAAAATATTAGCAACGAAATATAATTTGCATTGTTGTTCTGATTATTAACAACAAAAAGAAGCAATTTGTTGCTAATATAGCGATGAAATATATAATTTTTGTTGTAAAAAATAATTTCAAGAAATTAGCCACGAAAATTTCTATTTCATCGCAAAATATTAGCGACGAAATATAATTTTCATTGCTGTTTTCATTATATATTAACAACAAAATGAAGCAATTTGTTGTTAATATAGCGATAAAATATATAAATTTTGTTGCAAATATTAAATTTAACAATTTAGCGACGAAAATTTATATTTCGTTGCTAAAAATTGATTTTAGCGATGAAATTTAGATTTGTCGCAAAATTTTCGTCGCTATTCCCCCTGTTTCTTGTAGTGAAATTTGGAACGAAGATGAATTAAATTGAAGGGTTCATTAAATTAATTTTCAATGTGTTTGATTAAACTAGTTTTTGTCCTTAAATGTGATAGCTAGGGTTCATTAAATAAATTAACATTTTTTTTTTTTTGACGAATCAAGGTCGATAATATACACTTTTGTCGACAAAAGTGTATATTATCGATCCTGGTTTATCGGGAAAAAAAACACTAATTAAATTTTTTTGGCAAAAAAAGATGTAAATAAAAAATTCTAGGTAAATTGAAAAAGAAAAAATTTAAGGGTTATAATTAACATCCCTAATTAACAACGGTTGCGGGCGGTTGGGCAGTTTGTTTTTAAATCATTTATATACATATTAATTTCCATAGCCGATTACTTTCATTCAAAAAAAACAAAAAGTTTATACAAAATGCAGGTTTCTGTCAACTTCTCTGGTGCAGTATTCTCAACATGTTCAATTCGGTGCCGTGGACTTCCACCGAAGAAGACTCCACCGAAACTCGTTTACGTGGTTACGTCAGATGAAGAGACAAACAAGAAGATTACAAAATGGTCAAGAAAGAAGCGATATCAAACAGAAAGGCCAGAGTGTATGGTTCAATACTGGAAAAAGTTAAAAATGGGGAGAGGGACCAAAAATTTTCCACTGAAGCAATGATGGAATACGAAACTTCTTTGAAGGAGACCCAAAAATTGAGCGAAGAAGTGACAACGTTTGCAAAACAGTCAAAGGTGGAAGTCATATGTGCTCTCCACAAAGACGATGAACTCAATTCGTCGTTCGAGGTTAACGATTTTTGAAATGTGAATTCATATGAACATGCAGCTGTAATACTTTTCTGTTTTCATTGTTTCCAATGAAAAGACTTTCTCTCTCGATCTCTTCCCAATTATATTTCTTCCCAATTATACTTTTAGGTCATGTTTGATAGTTTAGATTAAAACTAGATTAACTATATATCATTTTTATTGGTTGTTTGATAACTTAGATTAAAGGTAGATTATGCTTTAAAATTTATAAAGTTTAGTTATCATCCTAATCTTAGATAATTCATCATCTTAGATAATTCATCTTTGCTATCAAACATACTTTTAGGGTTTAGGGTTTTTGACGGAAAATTGTTCTTTCTTAGCCCCTTTATGTTTGTGGGGTGTTTGTTTTGGGATTAATTATTTAGGATGGGGGAAATCTTGATGAATTGTGATTGTGTATGTTTGTTTTGGGTTGTTAAGTAGGATAGGATGTAACTTTATGTCAAATCAATTGTGTAATGTTATTATATTATATGATGTAACTTTATGTCAAATCAATTAGTAAGAACGAGTGATGTTGTATTATTATAATATATAGTAAAATATATATGTATTCTTAGGGGTGGATGTAATTGGATGTTGAAACTCGGATGTGAAATCTCGAACTAGAACAAGACGGGGGACGTTACGTCCCACGTCCGGACGTGTGAATCCCAAAACAAACATGCCCTTAGGGTTTTTAACTGAAAATTGCAAGACAATCGGGTTTCTGATTTATCCATTTCTTCAATAAAATTGCACATTAATTTTACAAGTGAATTTATGATTTATTATGTTCATTTACTAAAAAGTAGTTGGTAAATGTTCTAGTGTCTTCTCATTTGTGGGATACTCATTTTCGAATAAATGTTCAATTTTCATCTTTCTTAAATTGCGTTAGAGATCCAATTATTTCCTCCTCCTCCCCATTTATTATTTCGATTGAATTTAAACAAATAAATTGTAAATATTTTGCTTCTGAATTCTCTATTTTTTCTATAAAAATAATAAAACATTTAATCAATTTAGTGAAAATAGTGCATGTAATTCTATCAAATTAAGCAAAATAGTTACAAAAATTCTAAGCCATATTCACATTAATTAATACGCAAATACGAGCAACACTTGTATGAATTATTTCACATATGAAATATGTCTAATTGAGATAGTTTTTAAAAACTTAATATTTTTCATGAGATTTTTTTTTTTACTTATTTTACCTTAACTACTTATAATTATATTTTATGTATGAAATATTTTATATAAGTTTTTGTGACAATCTAATTTAGATACAAAATTATAAGCCATATTGTATACAATGTAACATTGTTTTTTTAAATACTATAATATCATTAATATTCTATTATAATATTTTAAATAAAAAATCTCATAAAAATATAAAATTCTAAAAAAAAAAATCTATAAATTAAAAATTTTAAAATAATAAATTCTACCATTCTAAAAATTCTAAATATCTCATTCAAAATGAATTTGGGATATGTAGGATTGCAAAATAGAATCCATGAAAGAAAGCTTTGAAAGCTTTGAATTTACAGAGATGGAGATAAAGGAATTGTGTGTTGTTTTTAACTGAAATAAGCAAGAAGAGTATATATACTAATCGCCTCTAATCTAACCAACTAACTGCTCTTAACAAACTAACTAACTAATACTAATTAAAGGGTGTATTTCCAGAAGTGGGAGGTGTATCTACTAAGCCTTTATACCCCCCCTCAAAATGGGAGTGTATATCCAACATGCCCATTTTGGATTTGTGCACCATGAACGGAGTTGGTGGAAGAGGCTTTGTTAGGATATCTGCAAGGTTATCTTCAGTTGGGATATGGACGAGAGTAAGAAGACCTTCTTGAATCTTTTCTCTAGTGAAATGATTGTCCAAAGCTATGTGTTTGGTTCGTTGGTGGAGACATGGATTGTGAGCAATGGAGAACGCACTTTTACTATCCGTGTACATGTTGGAAGGGGTAGAATGCTGCACCTTTAAATCTGCAAGGATGTAGTGTATCCATTGAAGCTCACAAGTAGTGGAGGCTAAGGCTCTATACTCAGCCTCAGCAGAGGATCTGCTAACAGTGGTCTGTTTCTTTGATTTCCAAGAGATCAGGGAGTGCCCAAGATATATGATATACCCTGTGATGCTTCTTCTTGTGTGTACACATCTGGCCCAATCAGAATCTGAAAAGGCATGAAGTTTAAATGTGTTAGTAACAGGGTAAAAAAGGCCAGTTCCAGGGTTGCTTTTTAGGTATCTTAGAACCCTATGAACTGCCATTAAGTGGGAATCAGTGGGACTTTGCATGAATTGACTCAAGGTCTGAACAGCATAGGAGATATCAGGCCTTGTAACAGTTAAGTATAAAAGCTTGCCCACTAATTTCCTGTATTGGTCAGGCTGTGCAAGAAGAGGAGAGTTAGAATCAAAGGTAATTTTGGAATCCATTGGGGTGGAGCAAGGTTTGCTTCCCAAGTATCCAGAATCATTAAGTAAATCAAGAGTATACTTTCTTTGACAAAGAGTTAGGCCTTTACTATTTCTGCCAATCTCAATGCCCAAGATATACTTTAAAGGACCAAGATCCTTAATAGTGAACCTGCTGTGTAAGTGTGCCTTGATGGACTGAATCATAAGAAGATTAGTCCCAGATATAATGAGGTCATCAACATAACAAAGTATAGAAGTGAAATCAGTGCCATTGAGTCTTGTAAACAAAGAGGTGTCAGCTTTGGACTGTATAAAACCAAGAGATAGCAAAGAAGTGGTTAACTTAGAAAACCACTGTTTTGAAGCTTGTTTCAAACCATAGAGACTCTTGTGTAATCTACATACTTTGTTATTAGGAGAAGGAGTGAGACCAGGGGGGGGGGGGAACCATATAAATCTCTTCATCAAGATCACCATGTAAGAATGCATTATTAACATCTAGTTGATGAATATGCCAATTTTTAGAAATAGCTACAGCCAATAGAATTCTTACAGAAGTGATTTTAGCAACAGGGGAGAAGGTGTCAAAGTAATCTATGCCTTCTTGTTGTGTATATCCTTTGGCAACTAACCTAGCCTTGTACCTCTCTATACTGCCATCAGATTTATACTTAATCTTGTAAATCCATCTACAACCTATACAATGTTTGTCTTTAGGGAGATTAACAAGAGACCATGTGTTATTCTTATTTAAAGCATCTAATTCCTGATTCATAGCAGAAACCCAATTTATATCCAAAGCAACTTGCTTATAATTTTTGGGTTCTTGAATTTGGGATATAGAGGCAATAAACTTTTTATAAGGAGGTGTAAGCCTAGTAGTAGACAAAAAATTGTGTATAGGATATTGTTTTCCAGCAGATGAAGAAAGATGTTTAGTATGATCAAGAGATGCAGGTAAAGAAGTCTCATAAACTTGTAAATAGGCAGGTTGAGATTTAGTCCTTGAAGGTCTTGAGGATTGTTGAACCTCAGGGACAACAGGGGCAGAAGTATTAGGATTTTGAATATCAGGCACAGTAGTATTTTCAGGCACAGTAGTATTTTCAGGCACAGTAGTATGATCAGGCAAAGTAGTAGTATCAGGCACAGTATTATCAGGCACAGTAGTATTATCAGGCACAGTAGTATTATCAGGCAGAGTAGTATTATCAGGCACAGTAGCAATATCATGTAAATGGACAAAGTGATCATCAATATCATCAAAAGTGTTGGCCCAAGAAGGAAATTTAGAGTTGTGAAGGATAGTAGGGACAGGTTCAGAGAAGGGAAAAGTGTCCTCATAAAACCTCACATTTCTAGAAATAAAAATCTTACCAGTGGTGATGTCCAAAAGTCTATACCCTTTGGTACCAAGGGGATAGCCAAGAAAAACACATTTTGTGGCTCTAGGTTCAAACTTGTGTCTGTTAGAGGTTAGAGTGTTGGCAAAACATAAACATCCAAAAGTTTTAAGGAAAGAGTACTCAGGTTTCTTGTTGTATAACATCTCAAAGGGAGATTTTTGTTGAAGATTGTGAGAAGGAATCCTATTGATAACATATGCTGCAGTTTTTATGGATTCACTCCAGTATTTCAAAGGCATAGAAGATTGAAACATAAAAGCTCTAGCAACTTGAAGTAAGTGTTGATGTTTCCTCTCAACAATCCCATTTTGTTGGGGTGTTTCAACACAAGAAGTTTGATGGAGAATACCATACTTATGATAAAATCAAAGAGGAGAAATTAAGTGCCATTGTCACTTCTAACAGTTTTGATCTTAGTGTCAAATTGAGTTTGAACCATATTATGAAAATTTTCTAAGGAGTATTGAACATCACTTTTAGCCCTTAAGAGGTAGATCCATGTGCATCTGCTAAAATCATCAACAATAGTGAGGAAAAACCTATGACCAGTAGCAGAAACCATAGAGAAAGGACCCCAAACATCACAATGAATTAAATGAAAAGGGAGAACAGAGGTGGATGTACTTAATGGGAAAGGTTTCCTCTTTTGTTTTGCTAGAGGACAAATCAAACACTTATATTGAGATTCAGAAGCATTAATATTCAGTTCAGGTATGTGCAACATACATCTTCTAGGTATATGACCTAGTCTTTTATGCCAAAGTTCAAAATTACAAGAATTTGAAACTATGCTATTAGCATCAACAGAATGTGCAATAGTAGAGTTAATAGAGGGATGGGCAGTTTGTAAAATATAAAGGCCTCTAACTTGATCAGCAGTACCAATCACCATCTTGGATGTATTGTCCTGTAAAACACAGTGTGAGGACAAGAAACTAACAGTACAATTAGAGTATCTAGTTAGATGACTAATAGATAGAAGGTTAAATGTGAAATCAGGCACATATAAAACATTGTATAAAGTTAGGCTTTCATTTATCACAATGTTTCCCATGAGAGTGGCTGTAGAAGTGGCATTATTGGGTAAAGAAATCATGACATTAGCTACAGAAGGTGGGGTGGAAAACAAGGATGCATCAAAAACCATATGATCAGTGGCCCCAGTATCTAATATCCAAGTGGCAAGTTTGACAGTATTGTGACTTAGGTTAGAAGACATACCTGAATCTTTGGATGTAGAGGGATCCTCAATCTGCACAGTGGAAGCTTCTGCCACAGAGTGAGCAATGCTCTTCCCCTCACCAGATATCTGTGACTTAGAAAAGCTAATAAACTTGTTAAAAAGTTCTTGGTCAATCAAAGGATTAGACTCCCTGGAAGTTTCAGTTTGGATGGGTTGTTTGGAGGATGTAGAGGCAGTTTTATTGGGAAATTTGGTGGTGCGACCTCTAGGACCTTTCCAACCGGGGGGAAAGCCTATGATATGAAAACACCTATCTATGGTGTGACCCAAGCCATCACAGTGACCACATTTAAGAGGTTTCCTTGTATCATTATAGAATTTAGAATTCTTTGCAATCATAGCAATAGAATCTGGCTGAATAGGATCAGAGGTGGTGTTTAAGGCTCTTTGGGATTCCTCTTGAAGCAACAAACCATAAATCTTGGATAGAGGAGGGAAGGGAGATTGCAACAAAAATTGACTTCTAATGGAACTATAGGAATCATTAAGGCCTACCAAGAATTTCATAACAGAGTCTTGTTCTTGTGTTTTAGACATCAATTTAGGCAAATCACAAGTGCACCCATCCATTGCTCCACAAGAACATGTAAGAACAGGCCTAAAACTCAAGTATTCATCCCAAAGAAATTTAAACTGATTATAATAGCTAACTAGGGATTGAGAACCTTGAGCAATAGAACTTAGGGATTTCTCTAAATGATATACTCTAGTTCCATCAGATAAAGCATAGCGAATTTGCAGTTCATCCCAAACATCTTTTGCAACAGAGAAATACTCTAGGGTTCGTTTAATATCTGGGATGATAGAGTTTAAAATCCACATTAATACGAGATCGTTTGCTCTTACCCAGGCAACATAAGTGTCTGAATCATCTACCTCCGATGGGATTTTGAGTGTACCGTCGATCAGGCGAGCCTTGTTCTTGACGCTAAGACCCCTTTTGATCGCGTGGCTCCAAGAAACATAGTTGGTGCCGTCGAGGGGTTCAAGGACGATCGCCACCGCTGGATTGTCGTTTTGGTGTAACGCCAGAGGGGAGAAAGGATTCTTCGCCGGATCGAGGGAGTTTGGGTCGGTGACAACCGGCGCCATGAATTTGCAGAAAAAAAAATCAGTCGGGAAGATAGAAAGTTCTGTAGGTAATAAGCCTAAGAACGGAGGGGATTTTGAGCGGATTAGGATCGAATCTGCTTTGAAACTGATACCATGTAGGATTGCAAAATAGAATCCATGAAAGAAAGCTTTGAAAGCTTTGAATTTACAGAGATGGAGATAAAGGAATTGTGTGTTGTTTTTAACTGAAATAAGAAAGAAGAGTATATATACTAATCGCCTCTAATCTAACCAACTAACTGCTCTTAACAAACTAACTAACTAATACTAATTAAAGGGTGTATTTCCAGAAGTGGGAGGTGTATCTACTAAGCCTTTATAGGATATTTCCACAGTCGATCAAGGTGCGAAACTATCACTAAACCTCGGCAGTGAGTTGGAAAACCTCGTGGGACCCAAAAATTTTAGAAGCTCGAGCAAAATTTAGTGGCAGACGAGTTCAAATCAAGTAGGATTTTTTATGAAATATTAACACTTTTTATTATTCTTTTAAGATCTTTAGAATTTTTTATTTTTAATCTACACATTTTTTTTTTAAAATGATGAGATTTTTAAAAAAATTATTGAGAATTTTAGAGTTTTTTTTTAAAAAAAAATTAATGAGATTTTAGAATTTCTTAATTTTTAAATTATAGAATCTTTAAGTTTTAGTATTTTTAAATTTTATAATTTTTTATTTTTATTTTACACATTTTATAATTTTTAATTATAATGAGATTTTCGGATTTTTAATGATATTTTTGTAATTTCTAATTGGAATTTATAGAAAATTTTGACTAATTTGCCGGAATCTCAATTTATTCCTCACATTCATGTGAGTTTGAAAATTTTTCGTTAAAAATGTCATAAATTGGATTAAAAATGATATGAATTGATAAAGTGGAAATTTAAAGTCTATTCATTTACTTTTTAATTCAATATGAATATATATTGTGAATTTAACCCCATTCAAATAGAAACTATATACTCTATTTTCTGATCTGTATGTAACCGATTTCTTGGGTAATTCTTTTACCCCAAATTAATATAGGCACTGTTTACCGACCAAAAAAAATGGAGCATAGGGGTATTGGTGCGAAATAAATATATTATTTTTTTGGTAATAGAAAATATAATTTTGGATAAACGAATAATAGGATTGAAGAACAAGTCTTTGATTAATCTTATTATATCTTTGTAAATATTATTTGTGATAGTGATAAGGTTGTTAGACATTCCATGTATATCTCTTGTAATCTCATTATATTAATACAAGAGGCTAACATCACCAATTCAACGGTGATCAGATATTATTGTTCACAACGAATTTAGCATTAGGGGTCCTTCTGTGTCTATTACCCTTTCCATTCTGTTTACATTAATTCTAATTTATTTGCTTGGTTCTTCCCCTTTCCATTCTGTTTCTGTCTATGGTCCTTCTGTGTCTATTACCCACAATCAATATTAATAATTCAATAGTAAAATTCATGATGTACACAGTGAAGATACTAAACTAGTATTCCATATTGGTAACCTTTCACTGGGACAACAAAATTCATGGTGTATGATTGTGTGGTTTATATGGAAGGCAAGAAATGGGAAGGTGTTTGCACATGAAGAGCCAAAGCCGGAAAAGATCTTCGATGATATGAGAGCTATGACCTGGGCCATTATTTCTCAACATAAGGACTGCCCACAGTCCTACACCTTCCATGACTGGTGCGCTAGTCCTAGAATAGCATGTGTGTAATGGTGTAATTCATTTGATTGGGTGCTCTTTTCTTATTTCCCGTGGACTGATACTGAAACTGTAACAGATTAATACCCATGCATTTCGAGTACCGCTGGTACTCTAGTAATAATATTATTTTCCCTTAAAAAAAAAAAAACAAAATATGACATCAACTAGTAGACATGAAAATTCCTTGTTATCATCAATAATGGCCTTTATTTCATAAAAATTGATATTTAATGGCGCCAATCGTCACACTGAGAAAGTGGCCTAATGAAAAAAACTAATCAGATCTTGCCTGCTCCATTATTTAATTATGTGGCTTTGCTTAGTCATACAATTTAGCCTGCTCCATGTACTATGTTTAAGAAAGGTACATTAACTGAAATATTGCTTCATAATTATTTTCATCATCATGGTCTCTTCTAAAAGTCATAACGCAGTTAGTGGACTAGTGGATTAATAAGGGTGGTGTTTTCTCAATTTAATCCCTCCACCCTGTTTGATTCAGTGGGTGTTGGATTCACTGGAATTATAGCTGTAGTGGATTTGAGATTCTTTGGTGGATGCACTATCCTATCTTGTATCTTGGAATAAATGTCTGTATGATTTTTCCTACAGATTTCGGGTACTGCAATGGTGCTGGCATGGATGAGATCATTAATCATGTGCAAACGCTCCAACGTCAAGTGGAGGTTAGACTCAACCCACCCTGCACCTGCTTCACCTCTGTGTAGATTGAACTGATGAAATTGGAATACCATTTCATTACAATTTCTTTTGCATAAACTGAATAAAAGAATAATCTGTTGCGCCAAATGAGAATACATTAAATCACTTTCTTTTGTCTTGTTCTCTGTCCTCTTTCTACATTCAACTGATTAGATATGTTTCTTTCGTTTCAGTTTTTATCTATGAGACTTGCTGCTGTTAACCCGAGAATTGATTTCAACCTCGACGCCCTCTTAGCTGCAGAAGTAAGTAATTCCGAGCATAAAATCTGTCACTCTGCTGGTTAAATGATCAAACTATACATATGTTTTCAGAGTGGACCTTTGGCCGAAAATAGCTACCTGGGCATGGTTGGTCCATCCATGTGGCCCGAGGGACAAATCAACGGCAACAACAGACAACACCCATTTCAGCAGCCATGGGTTTTTGATGGACTTCACCACCACCAGCCTTCTTGGGCCAGAGAAGACGAAACCTCTAACTTCATTACCCCAGAAAACTCACTTTTAAGTTACGTGTCTCCAGCGAATTCAGGTAAATACAAAACTCGTATCCTTATGTTATTACAAAGCAAAAATTGTAGTATGATGTAGAAATAAATAAGCATAGCATGCTATTTTGTGCTGTCACAGCTTCTCTGCACTCTGGTCAGCTGAAAATGGAGCTGTGAGGGGAAGGAGCGCTGGAGTAGTAGTTAGGTTTGTATATACCGGATATATTACTAGCTATTTAGACTAAACGAGACGACGAAGATTATGCCAGCGAGGCTATGTTTGGATATCCGTAGCAAGAATAGAAGTCGAAAGGAAAAATCTTTAATTATGGAGACTTAGTTTGCAATGTATACATCATTATTATTATATGTTAACACTATATTGAATCTAAATACAATCATGGATGACTTCACTTGTTTGATTCCTAAACTATATTGAAATACGGAGTATATTTCTACTCTCTCTCTCTCTCTCTCTTACCATAAACGTCCTATCATGTCGTGTTTTGTGTCGACATAATTATTATGTCAAATACGAACACGGCAGGATAATATATTTCTTTCTCTTCCTCTCTTTTATACTCCCTCCGTACCGTGATTACTTGCAACTTTTTTTATTGAGACAGTTTCAAAATTATTTGCACTCTTAATATGAAAATACTCTACAAAATTAATAACCTCACGAGTCATTTTATTTTTAAAATTGTCACTTATTTTTCTCATACATTTCACTTTATAACTCATCAAATCACCTAAAATATCCCTCGATTTATCTTATATCATCAAATCACTATCACTAATGAAATAGTTTTTTTTTTTTTTTTTTATAAATAAAATAAAACTACTTACGCCCGCAAATATTACAGAATTCGAAGTGGAGTTCCAAATGTGGTAAGGAGTAACAAGATATGCTGAGAAGAAGCGCTCAATTTTTGCATCATTCCAAGCTTCAAACATTCGTAACAAACAGGCAATTGGGAACCCAGCAGCTAATAAAACCTCTTTCATTTCCTCCCGGTTCCTATAATTCAAACGCTCACTTAATTCATGCATTGCAAGAAATGTCCGTACATGGTCTTGACATGAAATTCAAAGACTATGATGCTCTGTTAAACGAATGCATAAATCGCAAGTATTTGATTGGAGGCCAGAGGGTGCAAGCCCACATGATTAAGACTCATTATCTTCCTCCTCTGTATCTCAGGACGAGACTAATTGTGTTTTATTTGAAGTGTGAGGCTTTGAATGATGCAAGAAAGGTGTTTGATGAAATGCCTGTAAGGAGTGTAGTGTCATGGACGGCCATGATTTCTGGATATTCCAAAAGTGGCTTTTACTCTCAAGCTCTCACTCTCTTTGTTCAGATGCTAAGATCAGGTATTCTCTTGGAAACATGTCCTAAAACACGTTATCACCTGACACTCTTGTCTGAAAGTTACTTCCTTGGATTTTCCAAATTCTAGCCTCAATCACATAGTTTTATTTACTTCTACTTACCATACAGTAAATAATTGCACTTCACGTTCTAGGCCAGACGATCTTTTGTAGTTTTGTGGTAATTTTCTTATTTGTAGATGCAATGTTACATGTCTGCTTTGTTTCAAGAGCTTGTATTTTCTGCGCCTGCTTTAGTAACATGTAACGGTTACAGGTACTGATGCGAACGAGTTCACTTTTGCTACGGTACTTAACTCTTGTACGCGTGCTTCTGTTTTTGAATATGGAAGGCAAATTCATGCACTTGTAGCTAAGAGTCCATTTGAATTCCACGTATACGTTGGTAGTTCGCTTCTTGACCTGTATGCCAAAGCTGGAAAAATCCATGAAGCACGAATCATATTTGATGGTTTGCCAGAGAGAGATGTTGTTTCTTGCGCTGCTATTATTTCAGGCTATGCTCAGTTGGGACTTGATAAACAGGCACTTGATTTGTTCTGTATGTTGCGGAGAGAAGGAATGGCCTCAAACTACGTTACTTATGCCAGTATTTTAACCGCACTATCTGGGCTAGCTGCGTTTGAATACGGAAAACAAGTACATGGTCATGTTCTTAGATCTGAATATTCTTTAAACACGGTTCTTGAAAATTCTTTGATTGATATGTACTCAAAATGTGGAAACCTCACTTATGCTAGGAGGATCTTTGATAAGATACCTGAAAGAAGTGTCGTCTCTTGGAATGCAATGTTGGGAGGGTACTGTAAACATGGAATTGGAGAAGCCATGGTTGAACTATACAATAGGATGACGGAAGAAAATAAAATCAAACCTGATGGCACAACTTTTTTAATTGTATTATCCGGGTGCAGTCATGGAGGACTGGGAGACGTGGGCCTCAAAATTTTCGTTGAGATGGCTGTGAAATATGGGCTTGATCTAGGTATAGAGCACTATGGCTGTGTGGTTGACTTACTTGGGCGTGCTGGTCAGTTACAGAGGGCATTGCAGTTCATAAAAGAGATGCCTTTGGAACCAAATGCTGCTATCTGGAGCTCACTTTTAGGTGCTTGTAGGGCCCACCGCAACGTTGACATTGGGAAAATTGCTGGAGATGAGCTTCTCAAAATGGAGCCTGAGAATGCAGGGAATTACGTCATTCTTTGTAATTTATACGCATCTGATGGACGGTGGGATGAAGTTAGGAAAACGAGGGCATTGATGACGGAAAAGGCCGTGCTGAAGGAGCCGGGAAAGAGCTGGATCGAGTTTGATCAAACTGTGGATTGCCAAGGCATTGATGAAGAATCTGCGGATTTGTGTGGATTGCCATGAGTTTGAAAAGTTTGTATCCCAGGTTTAAGGCAGGTAACTGTTCATTAGAGATAAGAGTAGATTTTAGATGATATTTGTGCAGGTTTTAGGTGCTTGCAATTATTTTAATCAAAACATACACATTCTTATTCATAAACAAACTACAGAGTAGTCATAATTCATATTCATATGAATTAAGGACTCATTCTCTTAACAACCAATGAAAATATTTCACACTAAATAAGAAATTTATTGAATAACAATATGATAAGATAATCTCTAGAAAGACAAAATATAAAAAAGACTAAGATATTTCAATTTCGGTAGGAGTAAACCAGAAAGGTGCTGGGCAAAGGTGCTTGCTTGTGCTCTCGTAGTCACATGGATAATAACAAGGAGAGATAGTCTTGTTCCGGTAATTGAAGATTCCGATATCGTGGCCGTTGGAGCGCACGTCGGTGAAGTAAACAGCGTCGGGTTTCAACTCGGGATAGTCAGCGGCACGGAGTGCAAATCCATGATTTTTGCCAATGAAGATGGCCATACCATCCAAACTAGCATCCATGTATTTCCAATCCCTGTCTTCCTTATCATATTTGTAAACATCAAAATCTGTAGTCTTGTAAGGAAAGTTTTCCTTAACTTTCAGCTCACCAAAGTTCATACGCCTAACATGGGAACCATCAGGAGCCATCCTAGTGACAGTAAATCGTCGAACTTGATAAAGGTCGTCGGAGGCCTCCGCGATGGCGAGAAATGTCGATGAACTGAAGCAACATTGAGCCTCTCTCTGCTGCTTAGATGAGCAGGCCACAGGCCAGCCATACACATCATTCACATCGTTCATAGGAATCATCCACGGAGAGTTGGGATTTTTTAAATCCCAACTCTCAGTGGATCCATAGTGTTCGTTGAAGCAGAAGAATCACTTTTGAAAAGTGGAATACACAACAGAGGAGTATCCAAATCCAAACTTGGTTTCAATTGTAGTCCAATCGGAGCTCTCTCGAGTGGGACAGCAGAAGGCCAGTCCGCCCGAGTGTATCATTACAGCACGGCAATCTTCATCCCAGCGGGGATCGGGAGACGAGAGGACCACATTTTCTACATACGAGTCCGTCGAAGGGAGCTCTTTGTGATCGTCGAGGAGGGGATTAAAGAGAAACATTTTTTCATTATATACATTGTAAGAAACAATCCAGCCGTGTGAGGATCCCAGAAGCTTAGCATACTCGTTCGGCCCATCCTCGTCGTGGTAAGAGAGGACTTCGTTGTCGGCCAAGCTGTACAAGTCATAAACGATTTCCGTGCCGTCTAAAGAGGGCGGTAGCATCAGCCAAGGTGAAGAAACTTTTGGTTTTGCCTCATCATCAGAATTACAATGAGTAATCAATGAACAAAATCCAACTTTTCGAGTCGTCGGAAAATGAGCTGAAAAGGATCCGGTGGTTGACGATCGACCGGGGCCCCCACTCCAAGAAATGAATTGTGGGCGTGGGAGGAGATTAACCAAGGCCATACCAGAGTAGTACTTAATTTTTGATAGATAGATAGACAGACTCTTATACATGGTTATAACTAATTAAGATTAATTAAAAACAAAGTGCTAGGTATACGAAAGACCCGGTCTATAATCTTGAATTTTTTTTTTTATCTTTTTTGAAGGCATAATCTTGAAAATATTTAGATATAACAATCTCCCTCTAAATAGTGTAATAGACTCGGTCCTTATTTAACTCGAACTTATCTATAATAGAATTGAATTAAACATTCAAAATTTTCTATATGTATATTTATTTATTCATATGAACTATGAAGTAACCCGCGAGCTATCATGGCTTCCTCTTCCTTATTTCCGCCGTCAATAACATCACCAATGTCTTCATCTTTAGTGTGTATTTCTCCACAACTATCTTCTTCTTCAATTATGTTCCGATTTTCCATTCGGAAGCCAATCATGGCCATGGCTTCCAATAAACGATCTGAACCTTGGTTAATGCTGCCACCAACCTTTGAAGGGGAAGATACGGTGCACAACTTCTACAACCTTGCAAAGAAGAAAGTTGTCGAGTTCGTCAGACCCAAAGCAGAGGAGTTGGGTGAAACAGAGGTTGTGGGATCGTCATATGGATATCTTGCTTTGTTTAATAAGCGTACTCACCGCCTGTTTCTGTATAATCCTATCTCTCGTCGCCGCATTGGCCTCCCCTCTGTCCACACTCTGTCGAACGACATGCGTGTAACCAAGGTCGTCGTCTCGGACGACCAACGCCGCGCCATGATGATATTTGGCCCAGCAGACCGACTCGCCTTCTGCTGCCCCAGGCTCAGCAGTACCAAGTGGACTCCACTCGGCGACCTTTTCTACAAAGCATACGACTCGAGCTCGAGCTGCAATGAGTATATCCGGGCCTACCGCGATATCGTGTATTCCAAAAGAAACAAAGTGTTCAACTGTTACACAGATTATTCCATGGAAGAGTGGGACCTTAGTCTCTCTTGGCTCGGGAAGCAATTTAACTTTCCCTACAAGTTATGTTTCAAATCACAACCCTCTTGGTTTCACGATATCCCGAATTCGAAGAAAGTGTGTTATGTTGTATCCGCGGAGGGAAAGCATTCCCATCAACTTTATATCGTGAATCGCTTCATAAAGGATAGGCACCCTCAGACTATTGGCTTCTCTGTTTATAAACTTACTCGAGTGGGGCGCAAAACGCTCCAAGTCGACTACATGGATGGGTCCGTCGATAATTTGGTCATGTTTCTCGGGAGGAACCACTCATTCGCACTACCGGCCCAAGACTATCCTAAATTGAAACCCGATTCCATTTATTTTACGGACAGCCCTCGTCACACTCCACTCGATTGGCAAACCTATGGCGCCCATGACACTGGCATTTACTGTTATAGGGACAAAACATTCTTGCCTCTTGGATATCCTAATGATAGTGTTTCAAACATAAAAGGAATTGTGACACCACCGATTTGGTTCACTCCTTCCAAACATTAGTTTAGTTTGATTTAATTTTCTATATTGTGTTTTATGATATGATAGTTGATCACTTTGTCAACCAAGTTATTGAAATATGGACAACTGTTAGTATGCTAGCTGGTGATAATGTGGTTTGGGGTACTTCTCATATCCTGTCTTCTTAGTATATACTCTAAGTTCAATGTTCTAATGTATAAATTGTTAATTATTGTAGTAAAGGTTTTTTTAGCTTTATAAGTGATACTTAATGTTTTGAATTTAATATGAAAAATAACAACAGTCTTCGAGAAATGATCCAGTAGGGGGGAGTAGTTGATGCGGACAAAATATGTCGTCCTCGGGGATAACGACACGTGGATATAAGATGAATTAAGTCCGTCTTGTTGGGAGTGATAATTTGGTGAAAGGGCCGGATTAATACACCCCTAGGCCCAAAGAGGGAAGTGAGTACGATTGGGCTTCTGGCCCATATTGTTGGCCCATGCCCTTGGCCCAAGCATATGGAGGTTGAGTATATCCAGCCCACGAAGGGGACCCAGAAGACCCAGTCTTAATTACCGAAGCCCAAGAGAAGTAGTCAGGATGAATGGAAGAAGTCCACAAGAAGACCGGGTCTTAAGGGCAGTTGAAATGAGGAAAGGTATATAAGCAGGTTTGTTTCATTTTGGTTGACTACGTTTTTACATTACTAACACACACTTCACACTATCCACGAGAAATATATGAGAAACACACTGAAATAGAGAGGACTCCACGATACTTGCGAGAATTTCCTTTGATTGATAAGGAAATTCCTCTTTGATTCTCCTGAGAAAGATTCTGACTTGAGTGTCGGAGATTCCACGCCGGAATCCCCTCCGGCGTGTTTTTGCAGGTCTCTAAGGAGTTTGAAGGAGGATTATTCGTGGATAAGCTTGTGTAAAAGTGACGATTCAAGCCCGCAATTCCCATAATCCACACGGGAATATTCGGTATTCTTAGACGTTATTTTTTGACGCAACAACTGGCGCCGTCTGTGGGAAACTTTTCGAGCTAAGAAATGAGAAAGTTTCATACGAAATGGGTGGAGAACAGGACCTGGTGAAGCAGACTAAGGAAAAGGGAGATATCACTCCCCCTCCATTCCCTCCGCCTCCTCCGGGTTTTCCCTTAAACAGGAATCTAGGGAAACAACCCTCAACCACTGTACCGGACGATAACCCTCTTGCACCTGAGGGAAATACGACGGGTACTTCGGGAGCCTCTGGAAGTGGGATCAATAGGGATACGCCCCCTTCCTACATCCAACCTGAGCTCCTTACTATTTCCCAAGATCAGCTAAACGCTATGATATCCCAGGCTGTAGAGAAGATAATTGCTTCTCGAGGAGTCCATACCTCTGGCGCTGCTCCGCTAGGGAATGAGAATACGAAACCTAAAAATCCAGAGCACCTGATCGATTCCTCTCTGGCACCTTCCAGGAATGAGGGAGTCCCTCGAGATCAAGAAGATAAAGTACCCTCTCAAGCTGAGAGGAGTGTCCCCAACAGGACCCCCAGGAGAAATATGGAGGTAATCCCTGAAAGAACTTTGGACATGGAGATCGGAGAGAGTACGGATGACACTTATCAAGGAGCAGTCAGCGATCAAATACAAGCCCTTCGAAGGGAGATGAAGGACATGAGGAAACAAATGGTTGACAGTGTAAGTAAATCTCCTTATATTACTTGTTATCAGTTTACCTCAAATATCTTGCAAGATGAATTACCCTCTAATTTCAAATCTTTGAACTTTGAATATGATGGTACGGCGGATCCCTACGAACACCTGGTGAGGTTCGAAAATGCCGCTCTATTGCATCGCTACGAATAAGGTGTCAAATGCAGAGTCTTCTTAACCACTCTATCTAAAGCTACACAACAGTGGTTTACACAATTGAGACCTGACACCATTCACTCTTGGTCGAAGTTTAGCAAACTGTTCTTGCATCATTTTGCTAGTGCTAGGAGACAACCGAAAGCTACCCTTACCCTGTTCAACATGAGACAGGGAGATAATGAAAGCCTTCAAGATTTTCTGAAAAGATTCAATCAAGCGGCCCTGGAGGTACCTACTGCCTCTTCTGAAGTTAAGATCAATGCCCTTACCAACGGGTTGAGGGATGGAGACCTTTTCACCTCCCTGGCCAAGAAACCAGTACATACATTTGATGAAC
Source organism: Galeopsis tetrahit (assembly GCA_963675135.1). Classification (NCBI taxonomy): domain Eukaryota; kingdom Viridiplantae; phylum Streptophyta; class Magnoliopsida; order Lamiales; family Lamiaceae; genus Galeopsis; species Galeopsis tetrahit. The sequence goes on from OY776120.1 coordinate 93,917,847, forward strand.
TATTAAGGAGAGCTGAGAAATACCTCACCCTGGAGGAAGTACGAAAGGCCAAACGCTTTGAAACTAAACCAATGGGAAGGAATGGAGAGCGAATAAAAGAAATCATACCTAGGAGGCCCAGTCCTAAGAGATACAGAAGCTCAAGGAGCACTTGAAGCGTGAAGGAAGAAGAAGCAACACGATCGGGTCCCAGGGGAAGGTTCGAGAAATATACCTCTCTGAGAATAGAGCCAGCAGAAGTCCTAGAGGTAGCAGGGGATCACCCTAATATGAAGTTCCCCTATTCCAGAAACAGAGGTCCTCAAAATCCTAAATCTGATAAGTTCTGCCGGTTCCACAATGATTACGGCCACAATACAAATCAGTGCTGACACTTGAAGGATGAGATAGAACGAATGATCCAAGAAGGTCATCTTAAAGAATTCACATTCAGGGATAGGCAGGGCCCTTGGGGGCAAAAGAGGAAGGACCCGGAAGGAAGACCAGATGAGAACAGGAGAGAGTAGAGGAAGGATACAGAAGATCAACCCCCTCCTCCCCAGAAGAGGGGAACCATCCACATGATTATGGGAGGCCCCACCGATGGAGATTCCTTCAGACAGAGGAAGCAGAGTGTTAGATCGCTGAAGATTGAGAGGAATGTGGAGCATCGAGAGATAGGAAAGATGAAAGTGGGCCCTGACATTCACTTTGGACCGGAAGATGCTGGGGAACCCAAGGAAACTCATAATGACACTCTAGTTATTACCACGGACATCACAGGGTATGACGTGGCGAGAATTTTTGTGGATACAGGAAGCTCCGCGGACATCATGTTCTTGCAGTGCTTCAAAAAGATGGAGTTGAACATAAAGCTCAGGCCAGTGGAAACTGCTCTTTATGGATTCTCAGGGGGTGCAATCCAACCCCTCGGTTCGGCACTGTTGCAAGTAGGGCTAGGGACTGCCCCTAACCGACGTGTACAAGTGATATAGTTTTTTATAGTAGATGTCCCATCCTCATATAATGTGGTGATGGGAAGACCAAACTTGAACATCTTTCAGGTAGTAATTTCCACCTTCCACATGAAGATGAAATTTCCCGCCTCGGGGGGTGTGGGAGAGATATCTGGAGATCAGTATCATGCAAGGAAGTGCTATGTAGAATCAGTGAAGATAGTAGACAGGGCTATGTTCCGAGGGTTGGAAAGGTTTAAGGGTGATGACCTTGAGTTGAAAAAAAAAAAGGGTGAAATGGCAGGGGAACAACCCAAAATCAAAGCAGATGAGGAGTTGATGAATATCGAGCTCTACACTGGGAAAGAAGGATTCATAACCAGAATTAGTACCCATATTGACCAAGAACTTAAGGAGAGAATGATAGCCACTCTTCGAGAGAATGCGGACATATTTGCTTTCGCCCTAATGGATATAACGGTTATCCCTCCAGAGATAACAATACATCACCTCAATGTAGACCCCAGGGCGAAACCAGTAAAGCAAAAATTGAGAAACTTTGGTAAGGAAAAGAACCTTATTGTGAAAGAAGATATTGATAAATTGTTGAGTGCAGGACATGTAAAGAGGGTGCAGTTCCCTGAATGGCTCTCAAACGTAGTACTGGTGTTTAAAGGAGCCGGTAAATGGAGAATGTATATTGACTTCAGGAATTTGAACAAGGCATGTCCCAAAGAACATTATCCCCTGCCCAGAATCGATTAATTGGTAGATGCGACATTCGGATTCGAGTTGCTCAGCATGATGGACGCGTATCAGGGATACCATCAAATTCAGTTGAATCCCCCTGATATCTCAAAGGTATGTTTTATTGCAGCATGTGGTACTTTTGGTTACATACGCATGCCCTTCGGACTAATAAATGCAGGAGCCACCTACCAGAGAATGGTAGACTCAGTATTTCGAGAACAGATTGGCAGGAACATGGAAATCTATGTGCATGATATGTTGGCTAAGAGCATTAAGACAGAGGAGCACATCAAAGACCTGAAGGAAATATTCCAGGTAATCGGGGAAAATGACATTAAGTTGAATCCAGCTAAATGCTCCTTCGGAGTAGGGTTAGGAAAATTCCTAGGATACATGGTGACTCAGAGGGGAATAGAAGTCAACCCTGCAAAGGTGAAGGCTGTACTCGACATGCAGCCCCCTCGAAACTTGAAAGAGCTACAGACCCTAAATGGCAGAATAACAGCCCTCAGTAGATTCATAGCAAGGTCAGCGGAGAAAAGTCACCACTTCTTGAGGACATTAAGGAAAGGATCGAAATTTTAATGGGATGAACGTTGTGAGAAAGCTTTTGAAGAACTTAAGCTTCACTTGGAACAACTCCCGAAACTGTCAAAACCTTCTCAAGGAGATGTCTTATTCCTATATCTTTCAGTAGGGGAGCATTCCTTGAGTACAACCTTGATAAAGGAAGAGGGCTCCACACAGCAGCCCATATACTATGTGTGTAAGATAATCCAAGGAGCAGATGTCAGATATTCGAAGGTGGAAAAGGCAGCCCTGGCGGTAGTAGTGACGGCTAGACGATTACACCCTTATTTCTTGTCATATAAAATCATTGTGCAGACTAATTACCCTATGAAACATGTACTAGGAAGAGCAGACTTATCAGGAAGGATGGTCAAGTGGGCCGTTGAATTACAGGAATATGATGTTGATTATGAACCCCGGAGGGCTATCAAAGCCCAAGCCTTAGCGGATTTTATTCAAGAATCCATTAGAACGGAGGAGATGGAAGGCTGGAAAGTGTATGTCGATGGTTCCGCATCAGCACTAGGATGTGGGGCAGGGATAATATTGGTTGATCCTGAAGGTCAGGAGATACAGGTCGCGGTGAAGTTCCGATTTTCAACCTCTAATAACGGAGCGGAATATGAGACCCTGATTAGAGAGGCTAACATGGCAGCGGAGCTGGGAGCGCAAAAGATCACCCTATATTCAGATTCGCAACTGGTGGTGCAGCAAGTAATAGGAGAATACCTCGCTAAAGACGAGAAGATGATTGCGTATTTGGAGCAGGTAAGGAACTTGAGGATCAAGTTTCATGTTTTCGAAGTAATACAGATACCGAGGGAAGAGAACACGAAGGCAGATGGGTTGTCCAAGTTAGCCAGTTCCATTGAGTTCGAGGGGCAAGGGAAGATAACCCTGTTAGTGGCGGATCGGCTGGCGACTGAAGCCTTAGTGGGGGAGATAACAGAAGGGGACGACTGGAGAAAGGAGATATGGGAAGAGTTGAACAAGGATCCCGCAGCTCCAGCATCCAGAGAAACCAAGGCTTTGAGGGTGAAGTACTGTATCATTGGGGATCAGTTATACAAAAGATCCTTTACTCAGCCATACCTGAAATGTCTCTCAAAGCAGGAAGCGGAATTTGTAATCAGGAATATCTATGAAGGTTGTGCAGCTAGTCATGAGGGTTACAAGACTATTGTGTAGAAGGTGTTCAGGGCAGGTTTCTACTGGCCCAGTGTGATAAGAGATGCTCGAGAATTTGTGAGGAAGTGTGAGAGATGTCAGAAGAACGGACCTTTGATACGCGTACCCGCGGAGGAGATGGGTGCCATGTATTCGCCCGACCCATTTGCAAAATGGGGGATAGATTTAGTAGGGCCATTCCCCATAGCACCTGGGGGAAGGAAGTTCTTAATTGTGGCGGTGGACTACTTCCGTAAGTGGGTAGAGGCCACACCTTTGGCCAAGATAGAGAAAGACAATGTGATTAATTTCCTAGAAAGACACATCTGTTGCAGGTTTGGAGTACCAAGGGTTCTAGTCTCAGATAATGGAACGCAATTCAATGGAGAGAGTGAGAAAGTGGTGCTGGAGGTGGAACATTTTACAGAGATTCACTTCAGTAGCCCATCCACAAGCTAACGGTCAGGTGGAGGTCACAAATAGGATTATAGTGGACGGTATCCGAACACGCCTGCAAAAGATAGGAGGAGGATGGGTAAAAGAGCTGGACAATGTCCTCTGGTCTTACAGAACTAGCCCTAAGTCAGCTACGGTGGAGTACCCCTTCCAATTGGTGTACGGGACAACAACAGTAATACCTCCAGAGGCCCGGTTAGGGTCACATCGAATCACCTATTTTGATAAGAATAGAAATGAAGAGCTAATGAGAGAGACCTTGGATCTGGTAGAGGAGGAGAGAGAGATAGCGAAGATGAAAGCGGAGAGATACAAGAGTAGGATCAAGGCAACATACGATCGTAGGGTAATCCCCAGATCCTTTAGAGTCGGAGACTTAGTCCTCCGGAGAGCGGATGCCTTGAGGAATACGGGAAATATGGAGACCAACTAGGAAGGTCCTTATAAAGTGGTACAAGTGCTGAAGGGAGGAGCTTATAAACTCCAGGATATGGAGGGAAAGGAGGTGTTGCGCCCATGGATTCGTGGATAAGCTTGCAAGGAAAGTGACGATCTAATCCCACAACTGTTGTAATCCGCATAGGGAGATTTGGTATCTCTAATCGTTATTTTCTGACACACATTCCATGGGCGCAGCACCTCCTTTCCCTCCATATCCTGGAGTTTATAAGCTCCTCCCTTCAACACTTGTACCTCTTTGTAAGGACCTTCCCAGTTGGCCTCCATCTTTCCCGTATTCCTCAAGGCATCCGTTCTCCGGAGGACTAAGTCTTCGACCCTAAAGGATCTGGGGATTACCCTACGATCGTATGCTGCCTTGATCCTGCTCTTGTATCTCTCCGCTTTCAGCTTCGCTATCTCTCTCTCCTCCTCTACCAGATCCAAGGCCTCTCTCATTAGGTCTTCATTTATCTTCTCATCAAAATAGGTGATTCGATGTGACCCTAACCGGGCCTCCGGAGGTATTACTGCTGTTGTCCCATACACCAATTGGAAGGGGGACTCCCCTGTAGCTGACTTAAGGCTAGTTTTGTAAGACCAGAGGACATTGTCAAGCTCTTTCACCCATCCTCCTCCTATCTTTTGCAGGCGTGTTTGGATTGAGATCCACCGTAAACCTGCAGGCGTGTTTGGATACCGTCCACTATAATCCTGTTTGTGACCTCCACCTGACCGTTGGATTGTGGATGGGCTACTGAAGTGAGTCTCGGTAAAATGTTCCACCTCCAGCACCATTTTCTCACTCTCTCTCCATTGAAATGCGTTCCATTATCTGAGACTAGAACCCTGGGTACTCCAAACCTACAACAGATGTGTCTTGCTAGGAAATTAATCACATTGTCTTCCTCTATCTTGGCCAAAGGTGCGGCCTCTACCCACTTACTGAAGTAGTCCACCGCCACAATTAAGAACTTCCTTCCCCCAGGTGCCATGGGGAAGGGCCCTACTAAATCTGTACCCCATTTTGCAAATGGGCAGGGCGAATACATGGCACCCATCTCCTCCGCGGGTACGCGTATCAAAGGTCCGTTCTTCTGACATCTCTCACACTTCCTCACAAATTCTCGAGCATCTCTTATCACACTAGGCCAGTAGAAACCTGCCCTGAACACCTTCTTCACAATAGTCTTGTAACCCTCATGACTAGCTGCACAGCTTTCATGGATATCCTTGATTACAAATTCCGTTTCCTGCTTTGAGAGACATTTCAGGTATGGCTGAGTAAAAGTTCTTTTGTATAACTGATCCCCAATGATACAGTACTTCACCCTCAAAGCCTTGGTTTCTCTGGGTGCTGGAGCTGCGGGATCCTTGTTCAACTCTTCCCATATCTCCTTTCTCCAGTCGTCCCCTTCTGTTATCTCCCCCACTAAGGCTTCAGTCGCCAGCCGATCCGCCACTAATAGGGTTATCTTCCCTTGCCCCTCGAACTCTGTGGAACTGGCTAACTTGGACAACCCATCTGCCTTCGTGTTCTCTTCCTTCGGTATTTGTATTACTTCGAAAACATGGAACTTATTCCTCAAGTTCCTTACCTGCTCCAAATACGCAATCATCTTCTCGTCTTTAGTGAGGTATTCTTCTGTTACTTGCTGCACCACCAGCTGCGAATCTGAATATAGGGTGATCTTTTGCGTTCCCAGCTCCGCTGTCATGTTAGCCCCTCTAATCAGGGCCTAATATTCCGCTCCGTTATTAGAGGTTGAAAATCGGAACTTAACCGCGACCTGTATCTCTTGACCTTCAGGGTCAACCAATACTATCCCTGCCCCACATCCTAGTGCTGATGCGGAACCATCGACATACACTTTCCAGTCCCCCATCTCCTCCGTTCTAGTGGATTCTTGAATAAAATCCGCTAGGGCTTGGGCCTTAATAGCTCTCCTGGGTTCATAATCAACATCATATTCCTGTAATTCAACGGCCCACTTGATCATCCTTCCTGACAAGTCTGCTCTTCCTAGTACCTGCTTCAAAGGTAATTAGTCCGCACAATGATTTTATATGACAAGAAATAAGTGCGTAATCGCCTAGCCGTCACTACTACCGCCAGGGATGCCTTTTCCACCTCCGAATATCTGACCTCTGCTCCTTGGATTACCTTACTCACATAGTATATGGGCTGTTGTGTGGAGCCCTCTTCCTTCATCAAGGTTGTACTCAAGGAATGTTCCCCTACTGAAAGATACATGAATAAGATATCTCCTTGAGAGGGTTTTGTCAATTTCGGGAGTTGCTCCAGGTGAAGCTTAAGTTCTTCAAAAGCTTTCTGACAACGTTCATCCCATTCAAATTTTGATCATTTCCTTAATGTCCTGAAGAAGTGATGAATTTTCTCCACTGACCGTGCTATGAATCTGCTGAGGGCTGCTATTCTGCCATTTAGGGTCTATAGCTCTTTCAGGTTTCGAGGGGGCTGCATGTCGAGTACGGCCTTTACCTTTGCAGGGTTGACTTCTATTCCCCTCTGAGTCACCATGTATCCTAAGAACTTTCGTGACCCTACTCCAAAGGAGCATTTAGGTGGATTCAACCTAATGCCATTTTCTCTAATTACTTGGAATATCTCCTTCAGGTCTTTGATGTGTTCCTCTGCCTTAATACTCTTAGACAACATGTCATCCACATAGATTTCCATGTTCCTACCAATCTGTTCTCGAAATACTGATTCTACCATTCTCTGGTAGGTGGCTCCTGCATTTATTAGTCCGAAGGGCATGCGTATATAACTAAAAGTACCACATGCTGCAATAAAACATACCTTCGGGATATCAGTGGGATTCAACTGAATCTGATGGTATCCCTGATACGCGTCCATCATGCTGAGCAACTCAAATCCAGATGTCGCGTCTACCAATTGATCGATTCTGGGCAGGGGTTAGTGGTCTTTGGGACATGCTTTGTTCAAATCCTTGAAGTTAATACACATTCTCCATTTACCGGTTCCTTTAGACACCAGTACTGCGTTTGATAGCCATTCAGGGAACTGCACCCTCTTTACATGTCCTGCATTTAACAATTTATCAATCTCTTCTTTCACAATAAGGTTCATTTCCTTACCAAAGTTTCTCAATTTTTGCTTTACTGGTTTCGCCTTGGGATTTACATTGAGGTGATGTACTGCTATCTCTGGAGGGATACCCGTCATATCTGTTGGGGCGAAAGCAAATATGTCTGCATTCTCTCGAAGAGTGGCCATCATTCTCTCCTTAAGTTCTGGGTCCATATGGGTACCGATTCTGGTTATGAATCCTTTTTTCCCGGTGTAGAGCTCGATATTCATCAACTCCTCATCTGCTTTGATTTTGGGTTGTTCCCCTGCCAATTCACTAACTCTTTGTTTTTTCAACTCGGGATCTTCGCCCTTAAACCTTTCCAAACCACGGAACATAGCCCTGTCTGCTATCTTCACTGATTCTACATAACATTTTCTTGCTTGATACTGATCTCCACATATCTCTCCCACTCCCTCCGAGGCAGGAAATTTCATCTTCATGTGGAAGGTGAAAATTACTGCCTAAAAGCTGTTCAAGCTTGGTCTTCCCATCACCACATTGTATGAGGATGGGACATCTACTATAAAAAACTCTATCACTTGTACACGTCGGTTAGGGGCAGTCCCTAGCCCCACTTGCAATAGTGACGAACCAAGGGGTTGGATTGCAACCCCTGAGAATCCATAAAGAGCAGTTTCCACCAGCCTGAGCTTTATGTTCAGCTCCATCCTTTTGAAGCACTCCAGAAACATGATGTCAGCAGAGCTTTCCGTATCTACAAAAATCCTTGCCACGTCATACCCTGCGATGTCCGTGGTAATAACCTGAGCGTCATTATGAGTTTCCCTGGGCTCCCCAGCATCTTCCGGTCCAAAGTGAATGTCAGGGACCACTGTCATCTTTCCTATCTCTCGGTGTTCCACATTCCTCTCAATTTTCAACGATCTAACACTCTGCTTCCTCTGTCTGAAGGAATCTCCATCAGTGGGGCCTCCCATAATCATGTGGATGTTTCCCCTCTTCTGGGGAGGAGGGGGTTGATCTTCTGTATCCTTCCTCTGCTCTCTCCTGTTCTCATCTGGTTTCCCCACCGGGTCCTTCCTCTTTTGCCCTCGAGGGCCCTGCCTATCTCTGAATGTGAATTCTTTAAGATGACCTGCTTGGATCATTCGTTCTATCTCATCCTTCAAGTGCCATCACTGATTTGTATCATGGTCGTAATCATTGTAGAACCGGCAGAACTTATCAGATTTAGGATTTTGAGGACCTCGGTTTCTGGAATAGGGAAACTTCATATTAGGGTGATCCCCTGCTACCTCTAGGACTTCTGCTGGCTCTATTCTCAAAGGGGTATATTTCTCGAACCTTCCCCTGGGACCCGAGCGTGTTGCTTCTTCCTCCTTCACACTTCTAGTGCTCCTTGAGCTTCTGTATCTCTCGGGACTAGGCCTCCTATGTATGATTTCTCTTCTTCACTCTCCATTTCTTCCCATTGGTTTAATTTCATAGCGTTTGGCCTTTCGTACTTCTTCCAGGGTGAGGTATTTCTCGGCTCTCCTTAATAGTTCATCAAATGTGTGTACTGGTTTTTTGGCCAGGGAGGTGAAAAGGTCTCCATCTTTCAACCCGTTGGTAAGGGCATTGATCTTGACTTCAGAAGAGGCAGTAGGTACCTCTAGGGCCGCTTGATTGAATCTTTTCAGAAAATCTCGAAGGCTTTCGTTATCTCCCTGTCTCATGTTGAACAGGGTAAGGGTAGCTCTAGGCTATCTCATAGCACTAGCAAATTGATGCAAGAATAAATAGCTAAACTCCGACCAAGAGTGGATGGTTTCAGGTCCCAATTGCGTAAACAACTGTTGTGCAGCTTTAGATAGAGTGGTTAGGAAGACCCTGCATTTGACCCCCTCTCCATAGCGGTGCAACAAAGCAGCATTTTCAAACCTCACCAGGTGTTCATAGGGATCCGCCGTACCATCGTATTCAAAATTCAAAGATTTGAAATTAGAAGGTAGTTCATCTTGCAAGATATTTGAGGTAAACTGGTAACCAGTAATATAAGGAGATTTACTTACACTGTCAGCCATTTGTTTCCTCATGTCCTTCATCTCCTTTCGAAGGGCTTGTATCTGATCGCTGACTGCTCCTTGATAAGTGTCATCCGTACTTTCTCCAATCTCCGTATCCAAGGTCCTTTCAGGGATTACTCCCGTGCTCCTCCTGAGGGTTCTGTTGGGAATGCTCCTCTCAGCTTGAGAGGGTACTTTCTCTTCCTTATCTCGAGGGACCCCCTCATTCCTGGAAGGGGCCAGGGAGGAGTCAATCATGTGCTCTATATTCTTCTGCTTCGTATTTTCGTTCTCTGACGGAGCAGCGCCAGGAGCATGGACTTCTCGAGAAGCAATCATCTTCTCTACAGCCTGGGCTATCATAGCGTTTAGCTGGTCCTGAGAAATAGTAAGGAGCTCATGTTGGGTGTGGGAAGGGGGTGTATCCCTATTGATCCCACTTCTAGAGGCTCCCGAAGTACCCGTCGTATTTCCCTCAGGTGCAAGAGGGTTATCGTCCGGTACAGTTGTTGAGGGTTGTTTCCGTAGATTCCTGTTTAAAGGAAAAACTGGGGGAGGCGGAGGGAAAGGAGGGGGAGTGATATCTCCCTTTTCCTTAGTCTGCTTCACCAGGTCCTGTTCTCCGCCCATTTCGTATGGAACTTTCCCACTTCTTAGCTCGAAACGTTCCCATAGACGGTGCCAGTTGTTGCGTCAGAAAATAACGATTAGGGATACCAAATCTCCCTATCCGGATTACGACAGTTGTGGGATTAGATCGTCACTTTCCTTGCAAGCTTATCCACGAATAATCCTCCTTCAAGCTCCTTAGAGACCTGCAAAAACACGCCGGAGGGGATTCCGGCGTGGAATCTCCGACGCTCAAGTCAGAATCTTTCTCAGGAGAATCAAAGAGGAATTTTCCTGTAATTCAAGGGAAATTCTCGCAAGTATCGTGGAGTTTACTGTATTTTTAGTGTGTTTCTTAGTGAAATCGTATAAAGTATATTTTTTTAATGTAAAACGTAGTCAACAAAATAAAACAAACCTGCATATATACCTTTCCTCATTTCGTGGGAGAGTCTCCCCCTTATTTCTCAACTGCCCTTAAGACCCGGTCTTCTTGTGGACTCCTTCCATTCATCCTGACTACTTCTCTTGGGCTTCGGTAATTAAGACTGGGTCTTCTGGGTCCCCTTCGTGGGCTGGATATATTCAACCTCCATATGCTTGGGCCAAGGGCATGGGCCAAAAATATGGGCCAAAGGCCCAATTGTACTCATTTCCCTCTTTGGGCCTAGGGGTGTATTAATCCCTTTCACCAAATTATCATTCTAACAAGACGGACTTAATTCATCTTATATCCACGTGTCGTTATCCCCGAGGACGACATATTTTGTCCACATCAAATGTATAAATTGTTAATTATTGTATTAAAAAAATTTCAGCCTTATGAGTGATAAAGTCGTGATAGTTTAAACTTTAAATGCTTATTTCCTAATTTAAGTATGATTAATAAGTAAGGGAGATTTTGTTTTTGTACCTGTATATACGGGGGACAAGTCACAAGAATGAAACGCTAAAGTCAAGCGTTTGAATATTCAAGAATTGCGGAACAGAAACGGAGTCACATGAATGAAACGCTAAAGTCAAGCGTTTGAATATTCAAGAATTGCGGAACAGAAACGGAGGGAACAAGTCACATGAATGAAACGCTGCGTTTGAATGTTCGAGAAATGCGGAATAAAGGGAAGAATGTTCGAGAATTGCGAAACATAAATGGAGGGAATCCGAGAGGGAAATTGAGAAATGGAGGGGATCCGAGAGGGAAATTGAGAAAGAAAAAATAGTTATTTCATAGATTCAAAAAAATGATACACGATATTGTAGTTCAGGGTGAATTACGGGTATATATTCCCGACCTTGCCGAAACACTTACAAGAGTGGCGAATGCAATTTGCTAGCCTAAGCAACTTTTACAAAATCACAATCTTTTGCTAGTCTAAGCAACTTTTACAAAATCACAATCTTAAATGAAGATGTATCAATTAACTATTACAATTCTCTTATTACACTTATAAAACGATACCGTATTACACTTACCCATCATCTTTGTTGGTCCTGAAAGGAGTATATAACAAGTGTATTGGGGGGGGGGGGAATACACTTGTATGCAAATTCTTTTCAAACTTGATCAAACCAGAGTTCAGCAAGGTTGTCCTGGACAACTCTGCTGATGAGATTAACTCTTCTAAGATAATCAAACTACTAAGTGCTATTGAGTACTTTGTTGAATAACTATCTAAGGGAGTTATATGTGCGGAATTGGTGGTTGGCCCTTTAGTTTAAACTCCTTTTATATTCTGAAATCACCTTAACAGTTTATCACAGTCTATTAGGGAACTTGTCCAAATCAGGTTTTGCACAGTTTGTGATATGTGTCTTTGAAAGTTCAGTTTGTGTGCAGTGTTGAATGTATGTAGAGTACTTTGAATGTAAATCAACACAGTGGTTTATAGTGGTTCAGAGACTCAAGCTCCTACATCCACTTTCCCTGATTTAACAGGATAATTCCTTCACTCTTGGAATTAACTTATTTTATAGTGCCAAGGTGCACTTGATCAAGAACACCACTCCTTGGTGCTTTGATCCCTAGGATGTCTAGAGTCCTAGTACCCTTTCTCAACTCAGAACTGAACTGTTCTTCTCTCAACAGTTAGTTCCTTCCACTTCTACTACTACAACCTTCTCACTTTCTCACTTGAAAGGTATAAGGGTTGAAGTAAGGTTCCAACTAATGAGATATCCTTTACAATGAAGGCCAGTGTATAAGGATAGGATATCTCTCTAAGCTTTGTATGAATGTACAATGAAGTTAAGATTAGATGAAGTGTTTGAAGACTAAGAATGTCTTTTGAAAGCACTTGTCAACTTGTAGGATAGTTGGATGTGTTGAGGTCCGGTACATTTTTTTCAAATGGTCTTCACACTTCTATATTTATAGACAAATTTGAGGATTTGCCCGTTGGAGAGGCAGTCCCAAATTGCTATAAATGTCTTCCTTGAGTTCTTCAAACTGGAAGACAGATTCTGATAGTGACATGTCCTTGTTTTAGGAAATAAACGACTGTAATAACTTTGTCTTCATTCTGAACACTTTTCCCAATGTCTGACTTCAAGATTCACTTAGTCAAACATGGACATCTCTTCTTATCAATATTCCTGAGATAAGGACAAGCTTCCTTATCACTTGGACAACTCTGCTTATCAGATTCAGCAGAGTTCACTTTATCAGCAGTGTTGGCTCTTTAGCTCTTCAGATGATTTGACTCTTTTCTCTTTCTATGACTTCTTAGAATAGCTCTTTGTGTATATGTCTTGGACAGATGAACTTGTCCTCTTCAGCATAGTTGTCTTGGAAACAGATCATGGTTCAAGTGTACTGAGACAACTCTTCTGAACCATTCTAGTTGGACAATTCTTCTGAGCTTTGTGATGCAGTAGATTGGTGCTTTGATGATGCATCTTAACTCATGTTGGCATTCACTAAGTTGTCTTCAGACTGATTCCTCTTGATCAGCATACTTGACCTTCAGCAGACTTGAGGTCATTCCATAACTGAGCCTTGAGGGGACTGATATAGGTTTAAGCTATTAAGCAAGTGTTCCCCCCTCAACTAGTGCATCTATTATTCTAAGAGCTACCTAACACATCAACTTCTCTTCTTGTCTTAGACTACATGTTCCAACAGACCTAAAACATGTTCATTCAATCTTGACTTATCTAATTGGCATGTCTCAGGGGGTTTTGGTATTTTAATCAAAACTCATTTTATTCCCAACAATCTTCTTCCTCGTTCTTCTGTTGCAGGTGTAACATTACCCCTCCTCAACAAATTGCTTGCTATCAAGCAAAGAAACAAATTGCTTGCCATTAAGCAAAGAACTGTGGATAGAGCGAACGGAACTTGGTGAAATCCTCCCAAGTAGCTTTAGAACCCGGCAAATGCTACCATCAAAGTTAAACCTTAGTCGCCGGAGAGTTACCATGACAAACCAATCGACGAACCAACACCTTCAACGGAACAAGAAGTACCTTTCCATCTTCATCAAACTCAGGTAAGTCTTGCGCAACCAAATCCCATTTTCCTACTTTACACTTAAGAAGAGAAACGTAAAAAGTAAGCAGCCACTCCCACCCGGCGGATAACCTGGAAAGGACCTGCATAACTCAGCTTCCACATGTGGCTCTTCCGCAGTAAAAGTTGCCAATAGGGCCTGAGTTTCAAATTGTTACTCCCCAAATTTAAAATTGGTGTCTTCTTAAAAGGGCAAATTGGTGTGGAGTACAAATGGAGGCCCTTAAGAATCAAATGACACAAGTCATTTATTTAGTGGCAGGTGATACAATTTTGTAGGGGCAAAAGACCATTGTGTCCTTAAATTCATCAAACTCAATTTTGGTTTTGAAAGGGACAAAAAATATTTCAAAAGTTAATTGAATGTCCAATCAATATGCAAATCTATGACATCACCCCTCTTACTTCAACCTTTCAACTCCTTCCTTATTTTATTAAAAAAATTGTATTCAGATTTCTTATTTTTTAATTTACGTAATTTTTAATTCAGATTTTTTATTCAATTTTTTTTAAATAATTTTTATTAAGATTTTATTTTTTAAAATTTTAACACAGAATTTTATTATTGTATTTTTTTTAATTCAATTTTCTGTTTTCAAATTTTTATTCAAAATTATTCAAAATAAATTTTATTAGAGTATTTTTTTTATTCAAAATTATTTAAACTATTTTATTCAGTTTATTTATTTATATTTTATTCAAATTAGTTTTACTTAGTTTTTTAGTTTTTATAATTCATATTTTATTTATTTATATTTTATTCAAATTATTCTGATTTCTTAGTTTTTCTAATTCATGCAAAAAAAAAAAAAAATTAATTCAAATTTTACTTGAATTTTTTTTATTCATTTTTTTCAAAAAAATTAAGTCAGATTTTTTATTGAATTTTTTTAATTTATATTTTTTTCAAATATTTTTATTTAAAATTAATTTTTAGATCTTTTTTCTCTCTCTTCATTCAAAAGTACTCCTTCCGTCCCCGAAAAGTTTTCACACTTTCCTTTTTTTTTTGTCCCCCAAAAAGTTTGCATATCCCACAATAGAAATAATTATCACAATCATCACCCTCACAATATACATATATTTACCCTTAATGCCATTCCTTTTGGAACCCACTACCGTAAACTTTTCGGGGACGGAGGGAGTAAGTCTTTTGACTTATCAAATCATACCTTTTTATCCACTTAATTCAAATTTTTTATTCAAAATTTTTTTATTTATATTTTATGAATATATTGAATATTTTATAGAATTTTGTTGAATTTTTGTTGATTTTTTTATAATATTATTTTGTTGAATTTTTTTTCAAAACTTCTAAATTAATTTTTTTAGTTCAATTTTCTTTATTCAAATCTCCATAATTTGTATTTTTTACATAATTAAATATTGAATATCGACATATATATTGAATATTGAACATTTAATATCAATATATATTGAATATAATAAAATATTGAATATCAATATACATATATATGAATTGATATTGAACACTTAATATCAATATATATTGAATATAATTAAATATTAAATATCGATATATATACATTGAACACTATCAATATGTAGTGAACATATTTTACATACGTAATGAACTAATGGAAATACTCAATCCTCCGAATACTCAACTAATTCATTGTTGTTTTTTGGGAAGGAGGTTGGTTTGTAGAATAATATATATATCCCTTAGCAACAATCAAAATTACAAGACAACTTCTAAATCAATTTCCTTTTCTCAAGGTGAAAATAACACATTTTTCTCAAATTCTTCTCATTGTACGTTAACAACTAAGTATTGGACTTGTCGTCTTCGGCAAATTGAAATTCAAGTAACTATAAAGTCAATTCAAAACGAACACTAAAAAGCAATATATGAGCTTTAGCTCATTAATCATCAATGGAAGGGTGCGTGTTGTTTAGCAACCTACGTCCCCGAACAAACGAGCTGAACAATACCATTCCGCCCATGGAAAACCCTGAATGCCATATCAAAATTTGGACCATCCTATAAAATCGGACCTTTACCTTCCGTTACCTAAAAGGAGCAAGATAGAGAAGATTAGGAAACACGATTGGATACAATGTAAAGATGGAAAGTGAAAGTCAAATGAACAACTTACATGCATGGGGAAAGCCATTTGCTATTGAGAAGGAGAAGCTCATTGATGTTACGAAAAAATGGACACTTATTGATGCCTGGGTTGAAATCAGAGGATTTGCTGTCCATCTTCCCAAAGATAAATTCCGTCCTAGAAAAAAATGATTTGTGCAAGAGCAAAAACAGTTCAGAAAATGTGTAAATATAGCTTAAACTAACACAATTCACATAAGGAAGTCTATATGAAAAGTGTTTGCCTATAAGAACAACGAACGACGTCCGAGGAGAATCAATTGAAAGAATTTCAATACAACTACAAATATGCAAAGTTTTCATAATCAACGAGTTATAAATCTTAAAAGAATGAAAGTAGAGATATAGCCATTTGTTAGCTCAAATTTAATCAAAAACCTCAGATACATATGGAAATTAATCTCTGGCTTATCAAAATCTAGGCCCAGATTCGGTTCAAGATAGATGCTAATCAAGCTTAAAATAAATTTGTAATCAAACATGCAAAGACACACAATCGAGTATGTACAAAATGACTGAAAGACACTGCATTTTCAATTCACATTTGAGATATCGCTACAAATATTTCAACTAAAAATATTTTCATCAAATATACATGATCAGACCATAAAAAAACAAAAAAAAAAAAAACTATACATGATCAGCATGATTATCACCCATTGTAATTAAGCCATTTAAACACACATCGGAATAAGCCGCAGGTTTCCTTCAATTATACCGTTTAAAAAACTTTCCTTCATAATTCATACCCAATCAATCTATGATAATGTCACACACACAAGAACAAAGCAGAATATAGGAAATTGCAACACTAGCTAGAGTAATGAAAATTAAACCCAATATTTTTCTTCAGCATAAAAACGGGGAACCAACCGATCGGAACTTGATAAACAACCCAAAAATGAAAAGTAGAAGCAATTTTACAAGGAAAAGGAACAACAAGATGAATACCTTCAAAACTTTAACAAGTCAATGCTGAAGCGGAGGCAAAACTTTAGATTGAGGAGTAGCTACCTTTGTAAAAGGGGCTAGTCTTGGGTGAGACCGTCTCACAGAAAGAGATCCGTGAGACGGGCCTCATATATAAAAAGTGATAATGTTTGAGGGAAAAGTGATAGTGTTTAAGTAAAAAGTGACAGTCACTTTTGTTAAAATTATTATCACTTTTTACTTACATATTATCACTTTTTTTACTAACTAAAATCTAAAGAAAAATATGGATTATCCTACCCAAAATTTTGAAATATGGGTTAAAAGGGATACGTCTCACAGAAAAAGATCCGTGAGACGGTCTCACACAAGTTTTTGCCTTGTAAAAGAGAGTAGAAACTCACTGAGTCAACTCTGTCAACACCCAACAGAAAACCCTAGATCTACGCCGCCATCACGCGAGCGGTGCATATCGGAGAAGACGAGCCCCTTGATGGAGCATTCAGGCTCTACAACGGCGGCGGAAGGCCCCCCCTAACTGAGCATTCAAGCTTTGCAACAACGGTACGCCACCATCACGCGAGCGGCGCAGATCGGAGAAGACGAGCCCCTTGACGGAGCATTCAGGATCTGCACCGACGACGACGCCTTCTTCGCCGTCACAAAATACACAAACGACTGCCATTTTCGACGTGCAGCGAAAACGCCCAACGAAGGAGAGAAACTCCGGATGGCGGTGGAGATCGATGAGCAGCTCCCGTCGCCGTCTAAAAACTCCCAAGCCACATCCTCCTCTTCGTCGGATTTGCGGATGCGTAGACGCAGGAGGATATTTTGAATTCTCAAGCCTCCATTTTCATTTCAGATCTTGTGTGTGTGTTTTCCCCATTCAGAATGTGAGAGAAAAATGAGAGAGAAGACAATATTAAATTGTTTAAGAGGGAGGAGAGAGAGAAGTGTTTAATCTTTTGGAGATGAAGGGCAGTTGAGACATTTTACCTTAAATTTTGTATTGATAAGTGAAACAAAGTGAAACAAAATTACGCACGTACCTTTTAGCCCTAAAGGGGTAAATTTTGTACCATGGAGTTAATAATCTCTTCTTAAAAAGTAGTTAAAACAACTAACTTTAACGCGCCAAAAAATTGAATATTAAATTTACAACGGTAAAATAAAGGTACGTAACAGCTACTCCCTCCGTCCTAGCTTAACTTTCATACCTACTTTTTCGGTCCTTTAGAAACTCTACCCATACAATTGCTGGAACACGCCGACGAAGGCGGTCCGTCACCAGGATCGTTGTCGGATGCCAAACGTATAAACAAATAAATAAAACCTAAACATGCTTCTAAAACATAGTTTAGATCTGTTACCCTTGAAGATCGAGGCGTTGATTCCAATCTGCAGATCTTCTAGTCTGTCTCCCAACTTCGCTCGAACACCGGGTGGACGGCGTGCTATCAAACGTGGAGAAGGTGCCTCAATTTCGTCTCCTTGAAACCCTAGCCGTTTTTCTCTATTTCGTGTGTGCTAGGGTTTCAAAACTATTTTGAGGCTCTTATTTATAATCTCCATAAGTTCATGGGCCAGACTAGGGATCCATTAGAAGGTATAGGGTTTGGGCTTCTTACAGGCCCAACTACTCTTATGTTCAGCCCAGAACATATAATTTGGCCCGAGAACATTAATTCATTCCACTAGAGAATTAATGTTGCACTCCCGTCCTATCCCGAACTGAATCAGGGCTTCTATTAGACATTATAATTCCCCGTGTTTAAGATATCACACGTCCATTAATTATTAAAGCTTCTGACTTCTTTAAATAATTAATTTCTATAATTCCTTGAGTAGTACCACTCAACCTTGTTGTCGTACGGATTAAATCCACCTACAGGGTTTAATACGACAATCCTTTATGAGTTTCCTCAAGGGGACATCATCAGCCTGGATGTACAGGACACGGTGCCCTAATGCCAATAAGTAGACATCATGCGAGCGATGCCACTACCCAAAATACGGAGCGTGAAGAATCTACCAAGATTCTCACCTATGATACATCAAAGTAGTGAACAAGCACCCCACACATCTAAATATCACACTTAGGGTTAAGAATCATAAAAGTCACCAAGACCTCTAGTTCTTCATAACCGTCAGAACAGAAGAACATGTCTTATCTGTGATCCATTCAATACGCCTCAGCGCACTAGTATAAACTAATGGCTAAGACAAACCACTAACAAGTTTATACTACAACTTAAACCAATAGTTTTGTCCATAACTATCTCAGTTGTGAATATTGTTTATATCTTACAAGGGACTGACAATGTGATCTTCTGTGTGACTACAAACCCACCACATCGTCTACAATGCAAGATAAGCAGACATACAAGTAATCACAAAGAATGCAAAAATGTGAAAAACCATTTATTTCAGATAAAAGGAAATCGAATATACGTCACAAAAGCCCACTAAAAGTTTGCTTTACAGTATACACCAACAATCTCCCACTTATACTAAAGCTTAACTTTTAGTATACACATAAAGACATCAACATTTCTCCCACTTATACTCAAAGTCTAGCTTGTAATACATCGTAAACCAAGACCCTCTACATGTTTCTCAAAGATATTTATTGCCAGCGTCTTTGTGAAAGGATCAGCCAAGTTATCCAACGACGCAATCTTAGCTACAGCCACGTCTCCTCGATTTACGATATCTCGTATAATGTGGTACTTTCGCTCTATGTGTTTACTTGCTCTGTGGGCTCTAGGTTCTTTCGAGTTTGCCACTGCACCTGCGTTATCACAATAAACAGTGATACACATCGGCATACTCTGAGATACCCCTAATTCCAGAAAGAAATTACGCAGCCAGAGAGCCTCCTTTGCGGCCTCTGAGGCAGCTACGTACTCGGCTTCCATAGTGGAGTCCGCGATGCATTTCTGCTTCACACTTCTCCAAGATATGGCTGCGCCTCCCAGCATAAACACATAACCCGAGGTTGACTTCCGTTCATCTCAATCAGCTTGGAAATCTGAATCGGTATAACCCAAAGGAATCAAACTATTTGACTGGTATACTAGCATATAATCTCGAGTCTTTTTCAAGTACTTGAGAATATGCTTAACAGCAGTCCAGTGTCCTTGACCAGGGTTAGACTGATATCTTGCTACCATGCCGACTGCATAACAAATATCAGGCCTCGTACACAGCATCGCATACATAAGGCTTCCTACAGCCGAAGCATAATGAACCTTAGCCATCTCCTCTATCTCCTTTTGTGTCTTAGGACACATATCTTTAGATAGAGGGACTCCATGTCTGAAAGGTAGTACACCCTTCTTGGAATTCTGCATGCCAAAACGAGCAATCACAGTATCAATGTAAGACGCTTGAGATAAACACAACATTCTCTTTTTTCGATCACGAGTGACCTTAATACCAAGAATGTACGATGCTTCTCCCATATCCTTCATTTGAAACTGTTCTGAAAGCCACACCTTTACGTCTGATAATACTTTCACATTGTTGCCAATAAGAAGAATATCATCTACGTATAGTACTAAGAATACCACTACGTCCCTGTCACTCTTCTGGTACACACAACTTTCATTTTGACATTGTTCAAATCCAAAAGATTTGATCACCTCATCAAAACGAATGTTCCAAGACCTGGAAGCTTGTTTTAGCCCATAAAGAGACTTTTTCAGCTTCCAGACTAGATGCTCTTGGCCTTTCTTCACATAACCCTCGGGTTGCTGCATATAGATGTCCTTATCCAAATTTCCATTAAGGAAAGCTGTCTTAACATCCATTTGCCAAATCTCATAGTTCATGTGATTAGCTATGGATAAGAGAATCCGGATCGATTTTAGCATGGCTACTGGTGAGAAGGTCTCGTCATAGTCGATTCCTTCTTTCTGGGTAAAACCCTTTGCCACCAACCGTGCTTTAAAAGCAGTAATCTGCCCATCAGACCCTCTCTTACGTCTGTAGACCCACTTACACCCAACAGCTTTCTTATCGTGGGGAAGTTCACTTAGGTCATACACTTCCATAGCATCCATAGATTCAATTTCTGAATCCATGGACTTGTGCCAAGACTCTGCATCTTTGTCTTTGATTGCCTCTTTGTATGTCCAGGGGTCGTTATCATCATGTTCATCGCTTGGAATCAAGTCAATAGACTCTCCCACAAACATGAAACGATCAGGTTGGCGAACAACCCTCCCACTACAACGAGGCAATGTATACAAAGGTTCATCAGAGTCGCCACGTTGTGCAGTCTCTTGTGGTATTTCCTCTTGCACACTCGGTGTGCCATTGTCTCCTCTCAACTCATTTAGAATGATCTCAGTATTGGACTTATGCTCATTCATATAGTCTTCTTCTAAAAATCGGGCATTGGTACTCACCACCACCCTCTGATCATTAGGACTATAAAAATAACCACCTCTCGTTCCCTTAGGGTATCCTACAAACAACCGTACTTCAGTTCTAGGTGCCAACTTATCAGCTTCCTTGTTCAGCACATGTGCTGGACAACCCCAAATCCGAATGTGGTTTAGACTAGGCTTTCGCCCAGACCACAATTCAATCGGGGTTTTTGGAACCACTTTAGAAGGTACATAATTTAGAAGGTACGCTGCTGTTTCCAAGGCATAACCCCAAAAAGAGGTAGGTAATGAAGCATAACTCATCATCGATCTCACCATATCTAATAGAGTCCTATTCCTTCTCTCAGCCACGCCATTCTGTTGCGGAGTACCAGGCGCGGAGAGCTGGGATCTAATCCCGTTCTCTAATAAGTATTGCCTAAATTCATTGCTAAGGTACTCGCCACCACGATCAGAATGCAGTGACTTGATACTCTTACCATGACGGTTCTCCACTTCTGCCTTAAATTCTTTGAACTTGCCAAAGCATTCAGACTTGTGGCGCATCAGGTAGATGTATCCATATCTTGAGTAATCGTCAATGAAAGTGACGAAGTACTCAAAGCCTCCTCTAGCTTGAACAGTCATAGGCCCACACAAATCAGAGTGAATCAATTCCAACACATCATTAGCCCTATTACCCTTGGCCTTAAAAGGCCTCGAGGTCATCTTGCCTTCCAAACAGGATTCGCAGACTGAGAATGGTTCCACTTGGAGAGACTCCAAAAACCCACTACTTACTAGTCTTTGAATCCTTCTTAGGTTGACATGACCCAATCTTAGATGCCGAAGGTATGTTTGATTCAACTTAGAAGGTTCCTTTCTCTTATTTAATGATGATGATGAATGAGCTTCAGTCACAGTATGATATGCACACGTAATAGTATAAAAATTATTTTCTAACGTGCCAGAACAGATTAAAGAGTCATTTCTCATAATAACAACATTGTCATTAAAAACAACTGAGCATCCATCCAAAAATAACTTCGTAACAGAAATTAAATTTCTCCGAAAATTCGGCACGTATAAAACGTTCTTTAATACTAAAACAGAATTAGAAAAACATAAGTGCACGTCTCCCACTGCAACCACTGATACTATCGCAGCATTGCCCAAACTAATAGTAATCTCGCCCTCACTCAGTTCCCTTGTCTGCAGAAACCCCTGCAAGGTGTAACAAACATGGTCAGTGGCTCCTGTATCTACTACCCAAGAAAAGGCAGAACAAGCCGCAAAACATGTTTCAACAACTAAAGCGAGAGACGTACCAGAGTTGTCCTTTTTCAAAAGAGGACAATCAGACTTCCAATGTCCCGTCTTGTTGCACTTGAAACATTTGCCCTTCGGCTTTTTCACGCCACCAGAAGGTGCTAGTTTCTTGCTCCCACTGCTTTCACCACCACCCTTTTTCTGTAAAGGCTTTTTCTTCTTCTTGCCATTAGACGAAGAAGGTCCAGCCTGAACAGTAACATTGGCTTGTGGTCGTTTACCCATGAGACCCTCCACCGCGACCAATTCCGTAAGAAGCTCGGTTAAAGTATAATCCTTCTTACTCATGATCGCGTTTACACGGAAGTTCTCAAATGACTTTGCGAGCGAGTGTAGGATCATATCGATCTTGGTGTCATTATCGATTAACCCTCCGAGGACCTCAATCTCATTCAGATATTCCATCATCTTGAGACCGTGGTCCCTCACGGACGCTCCCTCTGGCATAGAGGTTGACATGATCTTCCTCATAGCCTCAAAGTGGGCAGCCCTATCTTTCTCACCAAAAAGCTCTTTGAGGCTCAACATCATAGCTGCGGCACTAGACATATTTTGATGCTGCTGTTGTAAAACATTTGACATCGAGGCCAAAATGTAACAACGAGCCATCTCATCAGCCTTGTGCCACTTCTTATGAGCCTCCCTTTGCTCTTCAGTAGATTCAGCTCCCAAAGGGGCAGGAGCAGGTGTATCGAGTACAAACTTGTACTCATCAGCAACTAGGACAATGTCCAAATTTCTTTTCCAATCCAAGTAATTTTGACCAACAAGCTTATTTTGATTTAAGATAACCATAAGTGGGTTGAATGTCACCATAATGTATCTGAAATAAATAAAATGAAAGCAATGAATCACATAAGTTTGAAGCATAAAACATTGGAAACCTTCAAAACCAATATTCAACACAACCTCCAACAGCCCAACAAACACATATGCAAGCCACGTTAGGGTGGTCGTTTACACATGTATTCATTGACCAGACATTCAATCTTTAATCTCAATATCACGTCAACTTATCCTTATGACGAATGAAATTAACAGTCGAACTTTAACTGGCCATGTGAACTAGAACAGTGACCCCGTTGGGGGGTTATATTCAAATTCACATCTAAGTGATGACCACAATTTAACAACAGTTATCTTGAATTATTC